>ADNK01001088.1:0-195000 GCA_000320545.1 Bigelowiella natans CCMP2755 | reverse complement strand
ATTTTGGTCCTCCCTTCGGAATGTCTTCCCAATTGCGGGAAAACTTAGTTTAAGGGAAAACCCCACACTATCCAACTACTAGTCTCAAGGACATGCCTTCGATAGCCATGAGCAAGGAAGAGTAAGGGCTTCAATGAAAAAGAATGACTATGCACGTCAGCATTAATGTTTATTGTGTTGCCTATCCGTCTAGTGTGCGATTCTTCGCAGACATTGAATTGCTTGCCGATGATGCAGTCGGCTGCTGCTTCTGACGCCGATCTTCCTTCGGCTTTTTCTCAGGTGGGAGGAGGATGGAACGCCGATCCACCTATCAGGAGGAGGAGGAAGAACATTTACCACGCACAATCATATACAAGCTCGAAGATCAAGTCATTTTAAGATTCGGGCGAGGGTCCCAAATCTTCTTATTCTCCTCCTCTTCCTCCTCCTCCTCCTCCTCCCCATCTTAAGAACTAACCTCTGTCATCGCCCAGTCGAAGTCGCTCTCGGTGATTTGGAGCCCGCCTATCCCCTTTGTTATTATTATATAGTAGCGCAAGAAGAAGGTTGGAAAGCGCAGCAGGTACATGATGTAGCTAAGGAGGAGGAAGATGGTGACGATAATGGTGATGACTTGACGGCAGTTGTAGAGGTGGAAGTAGTGATGATACTTTCCCCTCTTCTTCTTTTTGTTCTTTTTGTTCCTTTCTTCTACAGATCCCCCTCACGCCCCTTCTTTCCTTCCCCTTTTCTCTCGTTGGATACGCTAGTAACAGCTGCAACTTCTAACGGCAAAGCCCAAACTGCTTCTCTTTACCTTGACAAGGGGCTGCACTCGCTCTAGCTGTGACCGCCTTAGGCTTTTGAGAGCCCCGAATAAAGTCATCAACTTCGGGTTTTGCGTCCTGAACACGTATGATTCATGATTTCATACGATATGCATGTACGGTGCGTTTGTCTACGAGCACAAAAACCACCTTTCGATCTCCTGCATCGACCATTTGCAAGGCCGTGGCTTTTCGCTGCCCCGAACGAGCTGAATCCAGGGTAGCAATCCCTCCATATCCCCGCCTTTCTCCGATGACCCACTTCTGTTTCAGCGACATATATATATATATATATATATATATATATAATATTATATATATATATATATATATATATATACTTAGTATAAATTTAATCCGCCTGCATGCCTGGCTGTCTGTGTGTGTGTGTGTGTGTGTGTGTGTGTGTGTGTATTAAAGGAGGAGAGATAAGTCGTCAATGTAGAGGAGCAGTACCCTAGGGCTTGTAGTAGTACGAGAGCTATTTGAACCTTCGAAGAGACTATCATGGAGTAAGAGGACAAAAGAAGGCAGCAGTAGCAAATGTGATAATGATATCCGGACAAAGATAAGGTTTGCGAAGAACATAGAGTGCAATAATTGTTCATCATGTTGTTGTCGTCGTCGTCGTCGTCGTTGTTGTTGTTGTTGTTGTTGTTGTTGTTGTTGTTTCATCATATTGGGAAGAGTCATGCTGCATGTTGGCTGACGTACTAAGTCGTATCTGCTCTGGCCCTAGTTTCTTGCCCAACTCAGTTTCCTTGAACGTGTCCATCGATACGATGCTTTCCTTTGGTATCTCCAGCACAACGTCTCCAGGCCTCAGGCCCCCACCTCCAAGCTCACCACTGCGTGTCTCTTCTCTCCCTGCGACCTGAATATAGCGTTCGAAAAACTCAACAATCCGCTGATCATCGTTATCGATCATCACCATCACCATTATAATCGTTATTATCAGTGTCGTTCTGACTATCCTATACACTTGTAGGGGTGTTCGTGTGTGCTTGGAACATACCCGGAGCCCTACTACGCCATCAAACTTGGCAAGGCGAAGACGATCGCTTGCTTTAACGCCGCTAGCCTCTGCCCAATCCCAAAACGCATTTTCCACCTCGACGGGAAGGTCCTCATAGCCACCTGCTACGGCTGCTGACGAAACTTGGAGAGGTTGGAATGACAGCCGAGATTTGGAGGAGGATGCACGGAGTCGATAATGAGGCTGAAACTAGATATAATTAATATATCATGGTTTATTGCGGTGAGCACCGCGTTTCTGTGCGCGCTTGTGTGTTAAGGTTCTCCACGTACAAAAGGGGGGGGTACCACCTTTACAAATTCACCGGACGGTCTTAGAGACGGCGTCATCAGCGACGACTGCCTCCGACAAGCCTTCAGACCAGTAGAGAGATGAATATTTGATATTTGAGGAAGATGCCTGTGCGAAGAAGGTAAATCAGCCCAAAATTATCCATGAAGGCTTTCGCCACATCTCATCGTCCCTCCACATGTAAATGATTGGAGACTTATGAGCTATATTATTTTATAATGAATTTCTTTATAAAGACCATGGTCGATTTTTTCCAGGAAGCTGCGTGGAGAGACAAGCCATAAAAGTTAGGACAAGGGTAGCAGCCAGAGCTGCGAAGCTCCTCCACGTGCCAGTGCCCATCCCAAATCGACGTCCTGTCTGCTGAGCTTTAGTTTCAGCTGTGCGTCTTCGCCTAGTTTCATGTCGCACACATAAAATATATGCGATTTTAGTTGTCATTTTCTGGTCTCTTTTTCTCGTACATGCACTGCTAGGAATTTGAGGAAGAAATTCGATGCGATTTTATGTAAGCGACAAGGTACAAGTTCGAATAATTTTCTTTATTTCTCTCCTCACGTCCAGCTCTCATAACACAAATACATCGAATGGCGCTGGGAGACAAGACAAGGGGTACCTTCTCCCGAGCCGTCCTGGCAGCACTCCTCGTCAGCTTCCAATTGGTCTGTTGTTATTGCTGGATGCTTGTATAGAAAATTAGGGTGGTTGTGGAAGGGTGAGCGCCTCGAATCATTATTCCACCCATGTTTGCATTTTCACAGCCTATCGCCGCTTCGGTGCCCGTGAGAAGCAGTGGCTATGTGACGACAATGGCAAGGACGATGCGGAAATCACCTCTTACAAATCGGGCTATGAATTGGCGATTTAGAACAAATGCTCGCGATGCCTCAAGCTGTTCCTCTGAGAGTGACAGAACGACGAAAAGAGCGGTAATCTAACATACGTCCACGATTCACGAAATTTCGTAAAATTAGGCTAGTATGAGATCTAGATACGAGTAAGACGACCTTCCAATATGATATCCTCTGCTGCTATCTTTACGTAAAGATTTTATACGGAATACTTGGCACCGGTGGTTTAGCCAGTGTTTCGGGGTTGGCTGGAGCCGAAGAGACGGAAAGTATAAGTTCTGACGGTCCAGGAGACGACGAGAAACCGATGACAGCGATCGAAAGATTGAGGGAGAAACAAAGGAAAGCACTTGGAGAGAAAGAGGTAGAACATATTCAGCCCACGTGCCACTTACCATAGTGATATACGTGTGGCTACATTCAACATGCCCTCGCCCTTACGTGCTGTCGTAGTCTTCATATCCGATGCTTCCGAGATCATTTCTTTGCCAACTCGTTGCTTTCAGACACAGGCAGAAAGGCTAGAATACGAGGATGGATCTGTAACGCTCGTTTACCCGAGGAACGTTCTAGAAGACATGAGGCTTAAAGACCCAACAGTGCGACAAAGACTATCTTCACCTGGGCGAGGTGTATATGAGAAACTATCGTCTACCACGTTGCTGTTCTTCTTCTCCTATAATTGACAGCTAATTGATGTTTGGGCAAAGGTGGACTCCCAAGAGAAGGCTTCCCATACTTCGTTCGCGACGGATACAAGATGAAAGTAAGTGTAACATGTCGATCTTTTGTTTGAGCAAGAGCGAGCAGTTTGCTAGCGAATGCATGAGATTGATTATTCTTCCGTAATTTTTTGATAAATCAAAGAGTGTATGCCGAACCTCACAGTGACAATGTGTCTGACCTTCTCCACCCATTCTCCTCCTCTGTAATTCTTAGATGTTCATTGAGGATGACTACCAGCGAACTCCTGAAGGACTCTTTTACAAGGTCGTGATCATGTGAATCACTAGAATTTTGCTGGCTTCAATCATTAATTGCTCCCTCTCGTCCCCCCTCCCCTCCCTCTCTCCTATATCTTTCTTCATTTTTCATTTTGGCTAACTGCGGTTACAACCCCCTTCATTATGCATTGTCCTCTTAATCTCTTCTGTTCTTTTTCTTTCAGGTCCTGGTTGCCGGGCGTAAGGACATCCTCCCAAAAGAAGGACAAAAAGTAGTGTTCGAATTCACCGCCTACAACGAGAATGGTGATCAAATCGATAGCTCCATCCGTAAGGTAGCAAATTCACACTAATGGCACCAGGGAAAACGTTGGAAGCGAGGATGATCGGAAGATGTTCCTATTTTCTATTTATCCGGGAGGAAAAACTTTGCAACCGTTCGATAATATATATATATATATATATATATATATATATATATAAATTTTATATCAGGCGGAGCCCCCATCATCAAAGATTGGTCTGGGTACCATAGTACCCGGGGTTGAAATCGCGCTAAAACAAATGAAAATTGGAGAGCGCAGAAGAATCATTGTATCGCCGAATTTCGGTCAGTTCTTTTTAAGTTGTTTGTAAATATCCGTAGTGTGATATGAAGAAAAACTATAAAAACAAAATTCATGGTGCAGAATAGTCCGACACCATAACATTTGTACAGAAAAGGCGTTTACAGAGAATCCTCCACCGTTTTCGTACAAGAGAAAAAATAACACATTGATAATCAATGTTGTTTTCAGTGAAATTCTAACAAAATACATGATTTTTTGTCTGACTTTTATTGTACAAATCAATATTTCTCATATTATTGTTAGGACCACCCACTGGTCCCCAAACCTTCTTCAGTGCCAAACAGTTCGAAACCTTCGATATTGAGCTTATGGATATCAAGGATTGCGTCGCTGAAAGGACAGCATTTGTCACTAATGAGAAATGTGTTTCTGTGTTGGACTAGTACGTACACAAGGCAGAACAGCATGCTTGGATGGAGATTACATGATCGATTGTACTTGATGTTACATACTCTAAAACCTTTGTCATATGTTAAGATCGGTGCGACATGGAAACACGTGCTGTACGTTTGTGTGCGCTGTCTCATCATGCTATTGTGCATGTGCAAATAAACGCTTAGTCAACGTACAACTAGGTCTCATGTCAAGCAGGTAATAAAGCATGCGCTTGATGGTATACAGTTATTGACACATATACGTACTTCATTGCGCGGCTGCATGAGCAAAGCTGCAATGAACTCTAAAGCTTTGTGATGATCACATGCATGTGATGTTGCAGAATCATGCGCGCATGCGGTATAGCGGCACTTGTTTGACATGCGACAGATGTGCAGATGTCTCGTCGCGCAGCTGAAAGTGCCGCATGCGTCACACACCATGTGCTCTAGTGCTAGTGTACGTAGCTGGGGGCTTACATGCAAGCTTCAACCCAATTTGCCGAGGTGTTCTCGCAAATAAACGTTGTGATCAACGGCGGTCCTGCACGCTGGCCTAGGTTACCTAGCTGTCGTTGCCGTACGCACACGTAGCGTAAGTAGCAGCAACTAATTTAGTAAATGCACTATGTACATAGTATGGAACAATGCATCACAAGATATGTTCCGTGGCATCCACATGATAATCTTGAACACCTATGTTTCTTAAGGTTTATGTCTCTACGTTCATCCTTATGTGTAAATCGCGTGGCCTACACATCCTTGCGCCGCAAGAATTTGTAATTGGTTCACTTTTTCGCTTTTACTCCCCATTCTGCATTTATTTTCTTTAGATATTCTGCCATATTTTTCTTCTTAGATTTTTTTTTCAAGGCCCCCCTATGAACATTAGGTATATTCAATACAAGTGGACCAATGATAATTTTTTGAGATTTTCTCACCCCATTTGGTAGTGACGCTTGCGAGCCTCGGAGAAACCTAGTTCTAAAATTATTTACCCAGTTGTAAGGCAAAGGATACGAACTGTAAATTTTGTTTACACCTTCAACACTGCCGCTACTCTTTGTATCATCCTTTTCCTCTGGCTCTAAGTTGGGCCCATTAACTTCTATTTCGGGAGCATCTTCTTCGTTTATTGGTTCCTCGCCTAACGGGAAGCATTTCTACATCACCATTTTCATTCTTTCAATGATGAAGTAATCCAACCATCTGCTTCTGGGTCGTAGTAAGGCGTAGGAGGTTCGTCAATCTTCATCCGAGGGACCTTTTCCTCCTGCCAAGATCAGATAAAAATGCAATCTTGATTGCAGGGAGAAGGAATTTCCCCCACATTATGGAAAGTTGTTTTTTGGATGGCTGTTACCTCATTCTTGTTGAGATTTTCCTCGTCCCAGTGAAAATCCTTTCTTACTGGTCCGGGATTGGATTTTTTAAGGATACCCTTAACTACTTTCGTGGCCTGAAGAAAAAAGAAGTTAAATCCCTCCACCTACACGCTGACCATCTTGGATTACCTTCTTAACGTCTTTATCTCCCCCATCGGAGGAGGACGGATTGGAACTCATACCTAAGCTTCAATACTTCAAATAAACAAGGGAGGGAAAACCAAAATCAGGTAAGAAGCCAAACAAGCAGCATGAATACCCACCTCCTGCTCGAGGAGTCCATTTGAGAGATGTCTTGGAGAAGAACCTCCAGGATCCCACGAATCCGGATAATATCTGTCATGAATCGGGATTCCGATATTTGACCAAATAGATTTAAGAGGGGCATATTTTATTCTAACGACAATTAAAGGCTAGTGTCTGAAGTGTTAAATTAATCATTTCGAGATTTTGCTCGTAGATCTATGGGCATTGTTTTTACTTTAAAGTGTCACAACTGATCACAAAAGATTTGAAGGATATCTTAGGATATCTTACATATTTTACATGCGTCTTGATTTTATATAGTCTAAATGAATAAAAAGGAACTGCTCTCACCTCTAAATCAACTTCCTAGAAATCGAAAAAGTCCTTTTGAGATAATTTTCTCTGAAGAAGGCTTTCAGATATTCCAATAAAAAAAGAAGCATTTCGTTCAGATCTAACGACAATTTAAATTGCAAGTCGTTCATGTAAATATTGGTGTTCTATGGAAATCTTCGAAAACCAGTTGGCTTGATCATTCATTCGGCTTGTGTTGCGGTCTGTCTGCCCCCGCCTCAAATCTTCGCTTATATGCTCGAAACTTATCTAGATTGTTGAATTTCATGATTACATAGATTAAAGTGAACGTATTTATAGTGTTTGCAAAATAATCTGGTTCAATCTCTCCACAATTTGTGCAATTTCCCTCACTCGATGTAAATCTTTGATGTAACATGTGTAGGTTATGGCCCTCTTCTACGTTTTCGCGCTGTTGGTTGCATTCCTGGCGTATAAAATCTACCCTCTTATCTTCCCACCTCCATCGAAGCTTCGTGATCCCCCTGTGCCTACCAAGGAAACCCTGCCTGATTATTCCGATGTGAAAACTGTGTGGACTGAAAAGGCCGACGGTGATGTCCCCATTGTTTGTGCAAAAACGGTACCAAGAATCCACATAGCTAATGAAATGGAGAAGAAATTAATTCTTGATTTATCAAAAGGGTGTTGGCTCGTTGGATCCAAGCTCTGGAGGACTGAAACCAACCACCATTCCTGCTATTTTCAAGGCAGCCGTGAAGTTGCACGCCAACACCCCAGCTTTGCGCGTTGAACGACCTTTGCCAGAAGTCAAGGACAAGAAAGTATATATTCATTGCAATTCCTCTCTCAAGCATTACTTAAGCAAATTGTTTTTTACCCAAGGTCCCTCCCTCCAAGCCAGTCGATGAGTGGAAGACGTGGACGTATCAAGAGTACTATGACGACGTAATGATGATCATCCATCCACTTATTCAGCGATGGCGTCGACTCGCTCATCTTACTGCATCATTTACAGGTGTGCTCTGCCGCAAAAGGAATGATCGATCTTGGCCTTGAGCCGTACGATGCTGTGAACATTTACGGGTTCAACTCTCCCGAGTGGGTTATCGCTGATTTGGCAGCAATTTTCGCCGGTGGCTGTTCTGCTGGAATTTACCCTTCTGATACCGCGGAACAGGTAGCTCATATTTTTACATTGTTATGAAAATCTGCACTTGCTTGCAGAGAAGGTCCGGGCAAGTGGATTCTAATTTCAATTCGCGGATAATAGGTCCAGTACAAGTGCAGCCATTCTGGAGCCTCCGTGGCAGTGTGCGAGGATAACAAGAAAGTCTTGCGCTTCAAATCAGTATGTCCACAACCCAATAAAATGTAGATAAAGATATATTAACTGAGAAATTTATTTGTCGAAGGGTATCGACAGTCTACCAAAATTGAAGGCAATAATTGTTTGGGCCGAAACCCCCGCAGAAAAGACCTTGACGAGGAAGGTGTAGTTGTCCGAGCAATAATCTCTTCATTGGAGCGAGCTGCAATGAATGCTTTCCCTTTGCTTTTTGTTAGGATGGAAGCGTCGTGAAATTGCTAACGTGGCAGCAGCTGATAGAACTAGGCAAAAGCGTGAGTAACGATAAGCTCCAGGCTCGATTGGACGACATCAAGCCAAACCGCGTAGCTTCCTACATCTACACCTCAGGAACGACGGGAAATCCAAAGGTGCGCTCACTGAATCACAACTAATGATGCTTCCTAAATATATTTTGAGGTCGTCATCATCTTCTTCTCCTCCTCCTCCTCCTCCTCCCCTCACCACCTCGCAGGCTGTTATGGTATCCCATGACAACATTCTTTGGGAGTCCCACGCCGTGGGTTCGCAGGTCTACAATATTGGCGATTCCAAGGTCTTGCTCCGAGGAGGGGAATAGCTACACACACACACACACACACACACACACACACATAATAAATAAATATATATATATATATATATATATATATACTCCACGTTGACGATGATTTATTTGTTTTGCACAGAGCGAAGAACGATTGATTTCTTACCTCCCACTGAGTCACGTTGCTGGAATGATGGTCGACATCATCATGCCGATGTAAGGATATATACGACATAGAATCACGAAGTTTCCACGATGCTGCCCACAGATTGATTGTCTTCTGAGCATGTATCTAACATCTTCTAGCTTTATGACTGGAGCGGAGGACCGACCTGGATGGATTTGTGTATTCTTTGCCCGTCCTTACGACCTCAAGCTTGCTAGCATTGTTGAGCGATTCAAGGTTATCTTCTTTCGCAGATGCTTCTTCCTATTTTGATGAACAATACGAGTGTAGAGATGTACATCTTCGTGCATAATAATAATACACCAATGGCGACCTGTAAGCGCATCGATCACCTAAGCTTCGTCAGCCTTCTTGAATGAATTAAATGTATTAACACACGTGATTTGCCATCAGGCCGTACGCCCGACCATGTTCCTCGGCGTCCCCCGAGTTTGGGAGAAGATTGCGGAGAAGTTGCAAGCTATTGGCAAGAAGACCAAGGGCCTGGTACACTCAACAACAAGACATCATGATGCCTACTAAACTTCGTCTTGCGGCAGTTGTGTGAATGCATTAGTGCGTGCGTGCGTGCGTGCGTGCGTGCGTGCGTGTGTGTGTGTGTGTATGTCTGTGTGAGGGTGTCTGTTTCCAATACTAACTATTCTCACCAAAAAAGGTGAAAACGATTTCCACCACGGCTAAGAAGCTTGGATTGGAGCACGCCAAGAACTGTCAGATTGGAGGGACCGGTGCGAAGCCGATGGGGCACGGTATCTTCAACAAGTTCGTGCTCGACAAAATCAAAGAGAAGCTTGGCCTGGACAAGGTGTGTGGTGTCTCCACGCATCATTGACGCATCATTGCGGAGAGCAGCGACATACAGCGTCACAGCTCCACAAGCACTCGTAGGATTTTTGCTAATTCTTTTGATGATACCCAGATGAAGTTCGGATTCACCGGGGCAGCGCCCATTACAAAAGAAACCCTTTCTTACTTTGGATCGCTTGGAATTCAGGTAGGTGTAGCAGCAGCATCATAACCGATGCCAGCTGAAAGAAGAGAGGAGGAAGGGGGAGAAGCCATCAGGCAAAGTTGCGCAAACGCATTGTCATACATACTTGTCGGCACAGGTGAATGAAGTCTACGGGATGTCTGAGAGCTGCGCTGCTGTTACTTGGAGTCTAGGTGTTGTTGATTCACTGCTATCACATAGTCGTACAATCATGAGTTTCTTCGATAATCAAGCATTGTAGCCAAAAGTAGAAGATGTTGATGAGCTTTGAGACTCGCCCTACAACACCCAACAAAACCAACACACATCTTCCGATTTCTGTCCGAAGATCTAGATTTACGAGATACTAAGAAGAGCTCGCAATCTTAGATGCCAAACGAGCAAATGAAGAAGAAATGCTCGCGCTATAACAAACAATGTGGTTGGTGACAGACAAAAAGCAACATATTCATAGCCGTTGGTGTAATATTAATCGTCAGATGAGACTCACCTTTGGGGCTCGTGCGGCTACGCTCTTCCTGGATGTGAAGTCAAGATTTTGAAAGAAACCAAGGAGGGCAAGTACGCCGAAGTGCCAAGGTTGTCAACCTCATTATGCGTATAGCAGCTTTGCTTGTCGGCTTATTGAGTTGGTTTATTTATTTATTTATTTATTATTACCTTTTTCTTCTTCTTCTTCTTCTTCTCCTTCTTCTTCTTCTTCAACTTTGGTAGAGCAAAAGACCTCTTCCAGCCAACGGAGGAGGAGCAAGGCGAGATTTGGTATATTATCGAACAAAGACGCTTCTGCTCAAATTCTAGAAGCAATGCTTCTCTTTCGCAGTTGTCAAAAATGCACATCCTCATTTGAAGAAATAGAACTACTCGAGATAGATCCCCGACGAAACACTAGTCGGAATAATGGCTGCCGTCACGGTCAGCAACACAATCATAGTCGTCTCATCTATGCCGCCTTGTCTATCGTCAGTTTTCGCGGTCGCAACATCATGCTTGGCTACATGGCAAATCCAGTGCTGGGAGAAGACCACGTGAAGCTGATGAAGAAGAAGAATGCAGATGCAATCGATTCGGTATTGTTATTGTTATTATTATTATTATTGTTTGTTACTTTGATACCATGCTGATCTTGGCCGGTGAGGAAAATCAGGCTGACGTACGAAATCCAACAACGCTAATTATCAGTGAATATGACTATCACCCATTATTCTATTGGCACCACCACCACAGGACGGATGGCTGCACTCTGGAGACAAAGGGTCAATGTCGGAGAAGGGCATGGTTAAGATCACCGGTCGCTACAAAGAGCTCATCATAGGAGCAGGAGGAGAAAACGTTGCTCCAGTCCCTATCGAGTAGTAACGCCTTCATTTATTGCTCATTTAGGGGAGGGGGGGCATTGAATCATACTTCATACGATTGATTCAGGTCCAATATTAAAAAACTCTGCCCTGCAATATCGAATGTAATGATGGTTGGCGACAAAAGGAAGGTAGTCGTGCATCATCATCATCATTATCATCATCATCATCATTATCATCATCATCATCATCATCATCATCACATCATCGTTACTTTCCACAAATAATCGGTCGATTGTTTGTTACACGCTTGAACAAACGATGTGTGATTTATTTTTCCGAATGATGATTTTTGGTGTTGCCAAGTTCAACGTCGCATTGATTACGCTTAAAGCTGAGGGAGCCACTGGGGAGAAACCGGGGACCGACCAGGTTCAGAGAGAGGACTTCTCTCTTTACGATATGATGATGACACACTCGCCCTTACATCATCCGAACAATATCCAAGCTTCTTGAAACACACCTCGTCGTCTCACAACTGAGAATTTTCCCTGCGTCGTTTGGAAATGAAACAACCACACAGCTCACCGGACCTTCTGCTGAGGTGAAAGCAGGCATCACTACAATCTCTCAAGCACGCCAGGTCGGACTTCAATGCATGCATTTATTTAATCTTCGAATTAAGTATCAAAATCTGCATTTGACCTGATCTTATTGCTATGTTTGGAAAAGGATTCGACTTTCATTAAAATGATCAAGGATGCAATTATTGCAACTAACAAAGATGGAACTTGCTGCCCATCCAATGCTGCGAAGATACAGCGTTTCACCATCCTACCTCAAGACTTCAGTGTTGAAACAAGTTTGATTTCACCCTGAACTAGCATGATAATTGTAGATTTCAATAATTATCTTCACGAACTTATAATATAATCTAAAATAGGTGATCTCACACCAACTCTGAAGCTCAAACGCAGTGTGGTAATTCTAATCTTCAAGATCCATTAATGAAAATGTTTTGGTAAGTAAGATGTCCTATGGTCCTACTCCAGGTTGAAAAGAAATACGGCGAGATGATTCAAAAGATTTACGATGCGGACCGCTCCATGGTCTATGTACCATTCGAGTAATTTTGCAGTCATGCAATGCATTACAGCCTTTAATATCAGATAAAAGATTTTTGCCATATTTTCACTACACTCGTATTAACAGATAAAGGCTTGTAGTTTTTCTCTTCGCTATGATTTGGCAAATGGCCTTGTAACGCTTTTGCTGCCAGATAGCAATTGCTTCCCAGCAGTCGGGGTTGTTAGCTAGTTTGATTGTGCGCACATTTGTGTAATTATTAAGCTTGCGGCTGCAAGTCATAACTATTATGTGCACATTATGTGCATAGTAGCTACAAATGTCCGGCAAATGGTCCATGCTAGTGTGCATGAGTGCAAGCTTAATGTGCCTGGAGCACAACTTGTATAATGAGATGTGTTTGATCGAGAGCCACTACATTTACGTTAGGATGATTATTGAACAAATTTAATTTGATTGATTACATCCCTTCTAGCCTTACCTATTTACTGCTCGATCTAGCTAGTCACACCTAGATACAGCTAGACGGTCCATGCATGCATGCTCTATACATGCTAGCATGTACGTGGAATGTCGAAAGAGACAGATATGGAGATGAAGAATCTCACGGCAGCTGCTTCCGCTGTGTGGCTACACGTTGAACGGCACGCACGTTCATTTGCACACATGTTCATGGTGGCAGAAACGTTCTGGCCAATGCAAGCAGCAATGCGTGCAATAACTGACACGTTGTTTTCGTTACTTTGATTCGATCAAACTTGTTACGGCTGCCTACTCATGTAGTCTAGCAACTCCACGCATAAGTCACACAGCTAGACAGCCACAGCTAGCGTAAGTGAGCCAGCATGTGTGTTGTGGCTTACGACTAGATTTTCATCCGGATAGGCAGCATCGCAGCAAGAGATGTACCAGTCTCAAAATATAGATGTTCAATGTAGTACCCTCTTTGAAAGACTACAAGCCATCAGCGTTGCTGATTAAAGTAAGACTTAATTGGCAGAGAAGTTTCAGTCCTTGACTCCTAAGCCTGACTCAAAAAAAATACAACCGATATTCGACTAATCAAGCATGCTCTCGGACCTGAATCAAGCAAGCGTACTCTCTCTCTCTCTCTCTCTCTCTCTCTCTCACAGTGATTGATAGATTACCTCATCATCATCATCTTCTATAGGGAAAAATGTGTACGATAATGTTATTTCGTGCACGTCATCCATACGAGGATCCTCTTCAAATTCGTTATCTATAAAGAAGAATACGGGCATATCCACATTCTCCTTGCCTGAGAAAGGATGCCAACGAAAGTCGTTCAGTGTCCATCGTACTCTTGTGCTTAAAGAGGACATAATTTTAACAATTTAATGACCTTGAAGCCGCTGTTCATGGAAACAGAAGCACTGAACCTTGTTAAAGTAGAGCCCAGCCTAATAGTATATGTATGTTGCATCATTGGATAAAATTAGCCGACGGCATTGGAGGAGAAAAGAAGGGCTGTCATTTTCTTTTTCATAATGCTCGACCTTCATCGGAGTGACATTATACGTGGCAACCCCCGTCATTGGTTTGTCCGTAGGATTTTCAGCATTGTAAAACGCCAACACAGTTTCACCTGTCACAAGCTAGCAGGAGCATGTATTGAAAGGGGGGGGGGGGAAAGACCATCGGCGGATTGCTGTAAATTGGATAAAAGAAGGGCATTCGCGACCTGCACAGCTTGTTGCAACGGCTTAAATTTCCATGGCATCCCTATCCCAGTTCCAGCGTCGAAATTAATAATAATTTCTCGTTCTCCTCTTTTACCGCTATACGGTAAGTATTAGCATCCACACAAATAAAATCAACAAATAAGAAACACAGAAAATTACTGGCGGGAGTGGCTACCACCTCGAAATTTTTTCCAATTTCTCCTCTTTAACAGTTTGTACTGTCCCCCCATATCCCGTTGCTTGACAGAATGCTTGGTACAGAGGTACAGCTGCATATGATAACCCCAGAGTGCAAAGTGCTACCCCCCCCTGAAAACAGACGTTGTTGCTCAAATAGCACGTGGTTAGTTATTCTTTCATCTTTTAGCATGTACCAAATACAATGCAAGATTGGTATTCGATGACTTTATACTCCCTGGACCACGGTCGGCGCTGCTAAATCTTCGCAACTGATTACCACACATCATGAGTCATGGCACGTGTCTTGCGTTCGAGTTAGTGTGGCAATCTTACATTTGAAAGTCTCTCACGCAGCATCTTCCTCTGCGGAGCGATTCTAACAAACCGCCGCATTCTTAATCGAACGTGTCCTCAAATTGTTCAGAAATTGGCAAGACGACGGTTCCTCTGAGTGGTGAGAAAGGCTTTGGGTTGTGGCAGCCATTAATCCCGACCAACGAGCCGAAAAGATCGGAATCAAGGCATCACATGTTTTACTGTGCGTTTTGATCTTGCGACAACTCTGCACAGAGCGCATTTGTGAATACATTCACAACTCTTTACGGAGAATAAGTAAGAGATAAGAATGAATGGAAATTGTATGTCGCAAAGATAAATTCGATTGGGTTTTCCTCATTGCAGCGTGCTCCTAACAACAACTGCAACGCCCCATTCGCACACCTCCTCCTCCTCCTCCTCCTCCTCCTCCTCCTCCTGCTGGAGCATAAGAACATAGCCCTCCCCAGGAAGGAAACTAACAATATGGCTATCACTTTGAACTACGCATATCTGTCCTCGCAGCTGGATGGGAACCCGAAGGAGATGAAGACTATCAAGGTTTCTGGCTTGCTTAGGAAAAATCAGTAGCTTTTGCGGAATCAACTTGAATTCATTATTTTACATGAACTTTAACTCGGTGTACGTGGCAGCTTCCAAATAGACAAATCGCCTCCATAGAAGACCTAAGTTCCTGCCAAGAGTTGACCCGTTTAGATTTAAGGTTTGAAATGTCATTAATGTGAAGTTCGAAGGACACCTAATAAGTATTATCTGCAAAATAATTTCAGTAAAAACAGCCTCCCATGCACAGAAGGAATCGAAGAATGCACTTCCATCACCTTTCTCAACATAGCTGAGAACAAGATCAAAACGTAGGAAGAAGAACGTTGGAATGATCTCTTTAGTTGGCAGGCTATACGCATACAAACAATTCTCGCAAGCGATGTAAGAGATCGATTGTTCATCATTTTTTCAGGTTAGAAAGGCTGGCAACGTTAAAAAAGTTGGTGACTCTGAATGCAGCTAAGAACCAACTCTCGGAGTATCATCCCGACAGCAAGAATCTCAAAGTATGTGGCAAAATTATCAGAAACAGCCGTGGAGCTTGCAAGCCTACGCATCAACTAAGACTATGGGAGTTGATTGACATGAGCACATTATCTCAAAATTTCAGGCCTTAATTCTGAATGGCAATCAACTTCGAGATATACCATCATTGAAGTAAGTGTATTCATTATTACTTGCAAGATATACAAATAAACATACAACACACACACTCACACACACGCACACTTTTTTTGGTCAACCATTTTATTCTTGGGTTCTTCACGTTACAAAGAGGGGAAGAGAACATATGGAAGACTACTATAAATTTCATACTATCTGGCAATGATGCAATAGGTTATGTACGGAATTAAAAACTTTGATACTCTCATCCAACAGAATTGAGAAAATCTATCAGGTTGTGCTTGTCATCGTTGCGGATAAATATGCTTCCTCTGCTGTTTTTCTTTTATTTTTCTATTTATTTCGTTCGAGCAGCATGTCAATAAACATATAGTGATAATTTGAAGCTCATGTGACATAATCTTCAGTCTCGCTTGAAGTGGGCCTCGAAGACATTGCTGAAATTATCTCTATCCCATAATCTCATTCGAAAAATACCGGATTTATCAACGCTATTCTTTCTCAAAGAGCTGCGACTTAACTCCAACAAAATCGAGTAGAAACCATAGTAAGCAGAAGGATTGCTTCAAACAAACCAATTTCTTATAATATAGTGGTGATGATAAGGATGATGAGGATGATGATGATGACAGTACTAATATTTTGATATCATACATGTTGCCTCTAAATCTTCACTCTCCGTCTTCCAATCAGATCGATTCCAGAGACTCTCGCTCTAAACCGCCACCTACGTGTGCTCGACTTGGGGAATAATAGAATTAGGTAGTAGTAGTAGTAGTAGCGCGATCACAGAAAGAGTGAGAAAGAGAGAGAGAGAGAGAGAAAACAAGATGGTAGCGAAGAGACAAAATATATGTATATTAAAATATATATATATATATATATATATATATAATATTGTTGTTGAAGAACACCGCACATAGCAAGAAAACTGGCCAGGCGTCCCTTCGAGTCGTAGCGTCATGTTGATATTAAGTTGGATAATTAATGAACAAACAACTTGCTGCTGCTGCTGCTGCTGCTGCATGCTGTATTCATTAAAAACTAACAGCGACATGGAAAATCTCAACGTCATTGGCAAACTAGAGAACCTTAAGGTATTGAGTGATGGAAATTGCAGTGCGTAGTTTTCGTTGTGCATTACTGCTCTGGTTTACATAGAAATCAACATTACCTCCTCCTTTTTCTTGCATTGTTTCCTCGTTATCTTTATTTATCTCTCTCATTCTCGAATCTCCTTCTTCTTCTTTCTGCTGCTTATTAGAGCTTCAATATACGAGGCAACCCGTTGTGTCAGAGTGAGGCCTACCCACAAGTGCCTCGGGAGAGATATCCACATCTTTCCTTCCCTGACTCTGCGGTGGCAGTAGCAGCATCCACTACAGGAGGGGAACAGCCACCTCAATCATTAGCGGAAAAAAATGTTAAAAAGAAGGTCATGGCAAAAAGGATGAATAAGGAGAAACAGAAGGAGGAAAAGAATAAGAAAAAACCCGAGAGTAGTAGTACCATCAGCACCAGCGGCAAATCAAAAGAGGATGGGGAGGACGCTGCCATCGTGGATGGCCACAATTCCTCCAAGATGAAGAAACGTGCTAGAAAGGAAGAGAAAGATCGAAAGCTGCGAGATACAGAAACGAGGATTCCCACAATAAGAAGAAGAAGAAGAAGACGAAGAAGAAGAAGAAGAAGAAGAAGAAAGAGCTAGTTGTTAATTACACAAACAACGTAGACGACGATGATGATGGTGATGATGACGACGATGATAACGTAGACGACGATGATGATGGTGATGATGACGACGATGCCATCGATTTTAACACATTTGCGGAACAAACACGCGAAAAAACGAGGCAAATGGACAGTGGCGGCGGCGGCGGCAGCAGAAGGTCTTTTTTATCGACAATTTCATTCTGTATGATGATGATAATGACGAATGAAAGCTTCAAGTAGCTCATGTTTATCTATCATTCATATAACACAAACAGTGGTGTAGTCAGTGTGAAGATATATGACAAGAAAAAGGGGAGGAAGAGGAAGATGCAGAACTCCTCGACTCAAGGCAATGGCAGGGATGATGATGATGATAATGATAATGATGGGCTGCTTCCTTTTGCTCTACTAACCGACAAAGCCGACAAGGTACGAACATAATAACGGTAAACCATCAACTACGCCATGATTATGAGACCAGAAGAGAAGGAAACTTAGATGGAGAATTATCGTTCCGCCGCGACAATGTCGCCGCGCAGGATTAAAGTCCCAGTTTTGACGATTGACTTTTTCATCATATTCTGAAGATGCTTTCCTTTCATGCACCGATAAAATTGGAGCTTAAAAGAAGCGTTCATTACAGTTGTAATTCCGCACATCTACGCGGTCCATCTGAAATCAACCTCAGCCCCTCGTCCAAAATCGATTCTTCTAATACTGTTATCTTTACAAATGAAACCAAATAGTTGGGCCTCGGAGGGGCATCATCATGGGGTAAATATACCCAAGGTAGGTGTGTGTGTGTGTGTGTGTGTGTGTGTGTGTGTCGGCAGCAGCTCCCATGCTCACATCTACTACACTCTGCCCCTTCCTTGCCCACGTTGTTCCATATCATCCACCCCCACGCCCACTAATTGAAACGACGATGCCTTAGATACGAAAAGGACACCCCCACCCAAGGATTTGTTGGTGTCAGCTGATAGCAGCAGCAGCAAACGTGGAAAAAACAAAATCAAAAGGGCGAAGTTAAAAAAAAGGGGGGACAAGTCTAACCGGAAAAAAACGAAGAGAAAGAAGATTACTGCATAACATTGTACGTTGTATCTACTTCATGGTTGATGCATGTAATCGGATAATTAGAAGCTGCGGCATCCGTTCAATCAAGCTCATAAATGTTTCCTACTAAGTGCTTGCAATGGCACATGTGCCTACGAGCGAGCATGCGCGTAGCAACTGCAAGCATAACAATACGAGGCAGTCGACGCTCGCTATGCAATGTTCAATTTTATGGTTCATCCTTCTAGTCCTTTTCGTGACGTTGTTATACATAGCCAGTAGGCTCGAAACTGCTACGCTGGCAGCCTGGCAGCAGGCGTGCGCGTGTAGTGTTCTGGATCTGTTCATCCAGACGCAACGAGCTTATTAGGAAATACAACATTTTGATTGTTGGACACCTTGATGCACGCATCGTCTGAAACGAAGACAATCTAGCCATCATTGCATCTTGCAGCCAATTCACAACATTCGTTGAGAATTCACAACAGATTATAGACATGTAATATCATATATATACTATATATGCTATTACTGTGTCTATTATAAGTAAGGGGATACTTATTATAGACATGTAATATCATATATATACTATATATACTATTACTGTGTCTATTATAAGTAAGGGGATACTTATTATAGACATGTAATATCATATATATACTATATATGCTATTACTGTGTCTATTATACAGATTTGTTGAGATGAAAGGATTGATATGTTCAACAAGCGCACGTGTTGGCAGTTTTACGAAACGGCCAAATGCAACGGATCTGCAACTCACAGACACAGCAACACGATGTGCACAGCACATGCAACATGTGCATGCACACATTGAATTGTCAATCGTGTTGATTGTCGAGAAACCGCGTTGATCTGATCATTCCGCTTGCGTGAGCAGTGCACATGCAGGCCATGGCTCGATCGCACGCTGAGTGTTCGATCACGATCGATGCACATGCACATCGATAATGTTCGTGCACACACGTGCGACGCGAACACACACACACACACACACACACACACACACACACAGCATTGAATGTCACATGCTGCGAGGTCTTATTGGTGAGCAATAGCAACACACGAAACGGAGCGTGTCTTTGTCTTGAATTTTAGCATTGCGGTTGTGCATATATGAATGCACGTCGTCTAGTCACTAAACATGTGGTCATCATGTAACTAGAAACAAAAAGAATACAAAGAGTCTCGCACATAATACATTCATAGCCTTCCAGCCCAAACAAAATCGACAGTAGGCGCAACAATTGGCGTGCGGTACGTGCAAAAGCTTAATATTTTGCACACACAATAGTTGGATTTCCTGATTTCCCGTACTCAACTTTACAAACTGATACGCTTCTACGCACGTGTACATGACTTGTATTGCAATCTCCCCTCGCGTCATCATCAATCATCTTCGTTGTCACTCTTGTCAAGGCTTGAACGTTCTCCAGAGCGTGTGTATCCCACCTGCGTGCATTTCGGAGCATGACAACAAGTCAGATCTCTTTTCACCTCAACTTAACAACTTTCATCATCCACGAATACAAGCTCGTGCACACGCACGCACCTGGAGGTTCCGCAGTCCAGGAGTCTTGGTAAACTTTCTGCTTCTCGGGCTCACAATCCCATGAGATGATGTCGAGCTAGTTCGGCTGGACTTCGACCCACCGCTGCTGCGTGAATGTCTGCGATCGAAGAGATTTTCCTCCGACATCTTGTAACCGCCCCACCACACCGGAGCAGCGAAGGCCTCCTCCTTAGCCAGAGGTGTCTGAGATCATGCATCCACCTCCTCACTTCATGTACGTACTTACTCACGGTACGTGGGAAAACATCATGTTTATACACTGTTAGCATCTAGGTGATGGTTGAGTCCTTCATTTCATCAAGATGCACTGTATATTGACAGTTTAGTGGTAGTATACTTACCTCTGATGCAGAATCAGTGGAACTTCGTTGTGCTTCGTCGTTTGAAGTCTCGCCGGGCCCTAACGAGGCAGAAGAGGAGGAGGAGGAGGAGGAAGATACAGCATATATATATATATATATATATATATATCACAAAAGTCCACACTTCAGATGTAGAATTCATAGTACTCTAAGCCCCGAACCGTGAACTTTTGAGTCAAACAGCAGCTGGTATTTAGTTTATGTTGAAATGCATGTGATATTGCTGGCGGGTTCAAGTCGTCACCAACCGTTTGACGAAGTTGGCGTGTTTGCAGTGCTGCCGCCGCTATGAAACGAGTTGATTGAGAGCTTTGAGGGCCTTCGCTCAATAGCAGGAAGAGACTTGATCTTTTCAGTAATGAGCCGAATTATGGTCTTCAATTCTCTCTTCTTGCTCTTAAGGTCACCCTTCGATCGGTAATTGTTCTTCGACCCCATCAACATCCCCGATGAAGTTTCAGGGTTGTTGTTGTTGTTGTTGGTGGTGGTGGTGGTGGTGCTGTCGCTGCTCCTTTCGTAATTTTCTATCCGATCGTCGAAGTCTTTCATCGCCATCACAGCCTGTAGCACCAAGACAACGAAGAAGAAGAAGAAGAAGAAGAAGGAAAGAGGAGGACCGAAACAGAAAAAACAACACAATGGCAGTGATGAAGGGCAAGGAGGAGATGAATTAACATATTACAAAACTAATTTAGCCGCTAGCTGTGACATACAGCACTGCTGGCTTGTAGAGGCATTATCATGTAATACTTAGCACCCTCATCATTTTTATTGACATCATTAACGACGACGACGCCCTTCTCCACAACATTCTCTCTCTCTTTTCCCCTTCCTCTCCTCCTCTCACGCTGTTTTTATGCAGCACTATCGAATACGACCGCTCTCAGTGCAGATTTTAGAACACTTCTAGCCGTTGAAGAAAAGGAGCTGATTTTCCTAAGAGAGAAAAAGAGAAAGAGAGGATGAGTTTGTGGAAGATGTTGAAAGAACAACAGCCGCCATGATAAAAATAATTATGGACAATAGCGACACCATTGTTGGTAGTAGTAGTCGTAGTAGTAGTAGTAGTAGTAGTAGGTTTCAGTGGTACTTAACCCACAATATGTTAATAGTTTCTCCCCCCATCTACATGGTTTTAAAGCTTTTTCCTCTTTGCTGGTGGTGGTGGTGGTGGAAATGATATATCAACAAATGTGTATTTACTCTCTCGAGCCTCTGAGCGCTCCCGAAGACCGGAGAGTCCTATTAACAAAGAGATATATCCAATGTAAGGCACACACACACACACACACACACAGAGAGAGAGAGAGAGAGAGAGAGAGAGAGAGAGAGAGAGATAACATATATATATATATATATATATATATATATATATGTAGATTTGATAAGAAAACAGCCGACAGCAATATCATCATTCTAGCACATATAAACTGGCCATTCGTCTCCTTGTTGCTATAAAACAACAACTCATCCTTCATGAACGTGCGAGTGAGTGGATGGGTGATCAATGAAAAGGAATGGATCGATCATCGTCATCATCATCATCATCTCAAATTAGTGCTGCTTATCAGTAACCCGAGTCTAGGAGGCACTCGCGGAGACCTCTTCACGGTGGTAGTACTACTATTAAGAGTAGTGGCAGCAGAAATCTTCTTGCCGTCATCTACCACTTTTATGGGGTCTATTCGAGGTGATGCGAGCATTGCACGTACTGCTTGTGTCTGTTTACGAGGAGGAGGAGTAGGAGGAGGAGGAGGAAGAGAACAGCAACAATAACGGCGACAACAGAAATGGCGACAGTAGTTAGCAAGCGCTTGACTAAATATGTAGACGACGACACTGGTACTACTACTACTACTACTACTACTACTACTATTACTATGATACACCAATACGATTGACTGATTGATTGATTGATTGCTACGCAGGACTAAGACATGAAGGGAGAGTGGATCATGATTCCTAACCATCCATCACCTTTCCGTTTCTCGCGGCGTAGCCTATGGGAGAGATATCTTCGTGTTCCATTGAGGCCTGATGATGGTAGTAGTAGTGATCACCATTCGTAGAAAGAATAGGAAGAAGAACAAGAAGAAGGCAAAACACACAAACACACACACATCAGATTGCAAATTAATGATCTCCATCTATTACCAACATTATAACTCGCAATATTTTACGTACACGTCTTGAAAAAGTGCACGTGTGTGTGTTTATGTGCTATTCGTTCTGGTCTCTTACTAGCGGATTGGCTTTCTGCCTCAGAAGAGCCTGGTCAAAAAGTAGTAGTATTTATTAGGAGAAGGAAGAGGAAACAGACATCGAGTCAAGAGTCATGAATTGAGCGCGAGAAACATTTGTGTACACACACATACATATACACACATATATAATATATATATATATATATATATATATATATATATTTGTAATATAAGAGTACATACTTGATTTCTTACCCTCGAATTATGATTATATCTGTGTACTGCTATTCTTCATCATGTTGTTGCTACTGTTACATACGCCTCACTACTACCGCAATCACGCCGATTTTATTTTCTCGAGCAGCCGTGTAAAGGGTCCATTCGCCTAGAAACAACAACAGATACAACATGTATGATGACGTGTTGAAGAAAAGCCTTCACTATGTTGGGCATCATCATCATCATCTTTCTGGTAGTTGATCCTTTGTCACATAGGCTAGGTGATCGATGCGGTAGTGGTGGTGATGATGAAGGATGTTCTTTAGCTTGGCCGGATTAAGGCGATTGTGGGCTATGAAGACAACATCAGCTAAAAACTATCACCTCATCATCATCATCATCATCGTCGTCAATATTCGCAGTTGTTACCTGTATCAACGAAGGCTTTGGCTTCCAACAATGCGTCAGCCGTATGGAAATCCTCCGTTCCTATTTCACCAGTGTTATCATCATCATCATCATCATCATCATCATCATCACCCCAATAAATACATCACAACAAACAATGTGTCACACGCACACACGCACACACATGCACATAGCTCTCGACGCAAACTTGATGAGCTACATAGCCTGATGGAAGTGCGGCGACGTAGGTCTACGTGCGCTCATGAGAGTCGTTGCGTCACGTGCTATACATGCATGCATGGACGCTACTTGAAAAACACACGCTTCCATACCTTCGAGAGGTCTAAACCCATGTCTGGAAAGGGTGGTGGTAGGGGTCCATTATGATCATTTTCAGTCACCGGGAGGAGAGGAGGGACAAGGAGGGAGCACAACAAAGGTATACATAAATGATAATAATAATAATAATAATAATGTTAGAAAATAATGATGAAAATCACGAATAAATGAGAGTCTGCAAGTATTTGTATGTGGGTATGTGTGTTTGTGCGTGCCTCTCTCCCCGTGTGAAACATCTATATATCCGAGCTATACTCTAATTATCTCCTCTACCACCACCACCACAGCAACAACAACTACTACCATGACATCATCATCATCATCATCATCATCATCCCCCATCTCAAACACAAGTACCTGTCGGTGATGTTCGGGTCTGCATTTAGAGATAGAAGCAATGAAGTGGTGCTTCCTCTACCATGAGACGCCTGATGATGATGATGATGATGATGATCACTGTTGTCATCGTTTGATGTTGTTGGTGTTGTTGTTGTGCTTAATCGAGTGGAGAAGGAGGTGAGGTGTGTCATTGGTCATTGTTGTTGTCAATCGTAGCTGTAAGTTTTCATGATGCCACGCATGTTTACGGTAATATATAAATAGATGATAGTATAAAGAGCCGTCTGCTGTCACTTTGGCGCTGTTGCTGTTGGTACTACACTAGTTGTCTTCTTTACCGCATGGTGCAGAAGCGTCTGGCCAAATGTGTCGGTATTGTTGACCTAGGTAATTATATTAATAGGATGTACGATGACGATGACAATGTTTATCTATAAATATATCATCATCATCACAATCACAAACTAGAATGCTAGGACGACGATGACAAACTAACAGGGGTGCCTACCTTGACTCCCATTTTGTTGATTTGGTGAGATATTTGCATGTTCCAGCCCATCTGCGCGAAAGTGGTAGTAATAGTAGTAGTAGTAGTGGAGTGGTAGCAACAACCGTAAGTGACTGAAACATCACTATCACCAACAAAATCAACACCACCATCATCATCATCATCACCACTAATAATCAGTCATCATCGACAGCTGGTTCAAGGTTTGTTCTCTTGAATTACAGAACTCTCCAACTGCCTATATCTATAAGCATCTTCGGTGCGGACGATGGCAAAGAACAGCATGGCACTTAAATGGCGCCCTGATTCGTGATGATCGCTGTTGCATGCAAGTATAATGCTGTGTAGAGGTTTTAAATAATCTTGGGTTGTCTCTCATCTCTCACCGCCGCAATCTCGAAGATTGTGAGAGTGCCTTCCTCCTTAAGAGCCCGTGCTAGGACATTCTTCACCTGATCATGGTTGTCACAATTATAATTCGTATCAAACTCCTACAAAATCAATGATAACAACATCAGCGAATCTAGGGACTTTCCCCCCCCCCCCCCCCCTTTCCCCAAAATTGTGATGATCTTACTCAAGGCATAAAAAAAGGGGCACTAGAATTAGGCTTCTGCTGTCACAGAGTAACCGTTATCATGTAATAACAATGTATCACAATCTGCGTGTGTGTATATATATATATATATATATATATATTATTACCTCCTCGTTAGATGCATCCCTAAACGGTGTCCATCCCTGATGATTTCCAATAGGCAGCATCATCAGTATCGATGACAACAATAATAACAACAGCAGCAACATCATCATCATCATACTATCTATGAAGACAAAGCTGCGAAATTATTGTATGCAGTTGTTTCTCTATTCTCTCTCTCTCTCTCTCTCTCTCTCTCTCTCTCTCTTTCTCTCTCTCTCTCTCTCCTCCTTACCGACGATGTTTTCATGGAAGGGCATGCTTTATAGTCAAGCAACAACTCCACAACGCTGAGGGGTAGTAGCAGTAGCAGGCAGTAGTGAGACAGGAAGAAGAAGAAGAAGAAGAAGAAGAAGAAGATAGTCATCATCAAACAAAGTCAAAGGCCAGCGGGATGTAGCATTACTAGGCATCATGGAACTTATTACACACACACAGAGAGAGAGAGAGAGAGAGAGAGAGAGAGAGAGAGATACAATATTTCCCTCGTGGTGTGTAGTTATGGGTGTAGTTTGATTGTGTAGCAGCAGCAGCAGAAGCAGAAATCTTAGATATTACCGTACGTCCCCCTCCTTGTGACAAGCGTGGTGCAAAATGCCTGCAAGTACAAGTCAACGTCATATGCAACACATTAGCAATATCTCCTCAGTTAGTCAGGAATACTACTCTCAATTCCTGAACACAATTCACTGCCTTTCATTTCTTTCATTTTTTGGGCGTGGTGTGATTGTTATCGTCGTCGTTGTTGTTGTTGTTGTTGTTGTGTTGGACAACCTCTCCGTCCCAGGCATCGTTGATTGGCACTCACCTGATCAAATAAGTATGCAGGAGCTTGCCAATGATGTTGGTGATGATGATAATATTAATCTTGATGGAGGGGTATTGACAAAACACACACACACACACACACACACACACGCACGCATGTGCAAGCCCCATTTCGAATAGAGCAACTCAAGTCACTCTACATTATCATCACCACTACTACTATTATTCAAATTTTAAAAATAAAAATGATACTAATACACAGATCTATCTCTACGTGAAGCAGCACCGTTCGCTTACTGACTACTTGTTACTACTTACGTACTACCTTGGAGTCCAAGAGTAACTGTACTATATGCAAATGGCCCATCTGGGCTGCCCAACCTGAAAATTAACGATTTCATGTTTGTACAACTCCTAGGGCGTGCCGCCATCGTGGATGTTGGCTCATAGCGTCAGAGAAAAGAGAGGCAATGCTCATGATAATGCTGCTGCTGCTGCTGCTGCTGCTGCCACAACTACTATTACTACGTACACACGTAGCTATTATTACCAAGTGGTGTCATTTCCGTGTTATCCTGCTCGTTGAACCCGTAGCTGACACCAGTAGCAGGCGAGATAGATAGATAGATAGATAGATACATAGAGAATAAAAGAGAAACACCGGGGGGGGGGGGGGGGGGATTTAGATGGTGAAGATAAAAATTAGCGGTGGTGATAGATAGATTGACTGATTGATGGATGGATGGATGCTGGCATTATTACGTCCGATTCCACGTCTTGTCCTGGAAAGCAGCCTTGGCTTCCGTCATGAGTGCGAGGACAACGCCCAACTTACCTTGCCGTGTTGCCTCACATATGGTCCACTTCTGGTCTATCTTCCCATTCGCATTCACAAGATTCCTATTTTGACAGTAGTGATGGCGATCATTATCATGATGATGATGAATGAATCAAAGACCAAAAGAGGACGATGATGAAGAAGTAAAGCCGTCACCACTATTACCCACAATCCTACTTTTCCACTCCCCCTTTTCCCTCCTCTTCCCATTATCATCATCTTCTTCTTTTCCTTCATCTTCTGCTTCGTGTTGTGCAGCAGGTTGGAGACGACCTTGCCACTTCTCGATCTTGTGTGGTTTCTAATGGCGTGAGACCGAGGTTGTCCCCTAGAAGTAAGTTATCATCAGAGAAAGAGAGAGAGAACATGTTCAACATATTTGGAATCTACTATAGTAGCAAATTGATCGTGGTGGTAGTGGTTGAGGTAAGTGCATTTATGATACTGTAGTAATACAACAACAACAACAACAACAACAACAACACGTCATTATCATCATCATCATCATTATCGATGCCCTTCATTTCTTCTTACCACTAGGAATACTTACTATACTACTCCTTCCTACTGCTGCTACTGCTGCACTCGACCTATATCTGGGTCTGCCTTGGCGTCCAGCAGCGTGCGCGCGACATCACCCTAAATCATGTAGCATTTTTTTTAATTAGATTTAAATGATGGATATTATATTACCACCGCCTGAACTACCACTTATCACCACTACTACTACTACTACTACTACTACTACTACTGCTCCTACTATACTACTTTTGCTACTGCTGCTGCTACTGGTATTATCATTCAATGCTGAGAGATCTAACTGACAAACTACCGTGCTTGCGAGGTGGAGAGGCGTCCTACCCTTGTCATCGCGTAAATTTGGAGAGACTCCTGTGTCTAGGAGGTACCTCACGACATCCAGCCCCCCCCTCTGGGCAGCATAGTGCAGTCGGTATCGATTTTTCGCCGCGATGAGGGCGTATGCCGCGGGATGGCGTCTCGCAACCGCCCGAGAGATGACTTCGTCAGGAGTGTCAGGCTCCCCCCCAACGGTTTTCAAGTTTCTCGTCGATGTGGTGGAGAGCAGGCCTAGGCTGGCCATGCTGTCTTCGTTTAACATCTTGTACATCCGCCTTATACTCATTCTCTTCTTCTTCTTCCACCCTACTCTCTCCCTGGTCCATTTCTGTTGATGTTGCTGCTGCTGCTGCTGCTGTCTTTTCCCTTCGAGCTTCGAGTCAACTCTGAGCTTGCTGCCACTATTTTCTAGCTTACTTTCGAATTTAGCATCGGCGTCGATAGATCGTTCTCTTTCTTCTACACTGTCGTCGTCGTCGTCATCATCGTCATCATCGTCGTCGTCGTCAATCTTATTATGACACAGCCGATGGTAACGAAGCAACGCGTTGTCCACAGAGCGCAAGCATGTGCGCGTGTGTGTGGTGTAGCCGCTTTGGTTGTTCTTTATACGATTTAATGCCTTCAAGCTGTGAGGTCCATACACCGCATACTTAAGATTCACCTGTCGCCGTATCGGCACCTGCAGCGTGCTTTGATAGCGGAAGTACGATGTTGCCTCTTCAAGGATGTTGATAGCCGTGTGGTGCCTATGCTCAAGCTCTGCGAGCCTGACGCTGGCTAGAAACCTCTCGTAATTCGCTGCTAAGTGCCGAGGTTTTCTTCGCAGCAATTCGGTACACTTCGACACTGACTGAGACAAGAGGCGCATGGCTTGTCGCAATTGCCCACATGTAGATGATGATGATGACGAAGAAGAAGAAGGGGTGGATGATGACGGTGCTCGAGGCAGATGCTGTCGCTTCCTTGGCAGCTTAGTGGGTGCTGTGGGGGTGGTGTCAATGGCGGCTGTTCTCTTCCGTCGCTGCTTCATCTGGGCCATGTCCTGAATGACCTGCGAGCAGTTGTCCTTCAGAACTTTGGCCCCCGAGAATTGCAGGATGCTAAGCGTCTTTATAGTGACACGGCTCACGTCCAAATCGAGTGTGTGAAACTGGAACACGGACAGATCCAATTGGTTCGATCTGAAGTCGGCTAGAGTATCAGGTCTAAGACCGAAGCCAGTCATCTCGAGCAGCATGGGCACCAACTGTATCATGAAGCTACCATTTTCGTAGCTTGCAAGGTATTTGTAGATCTTGTCCGGTGCCCTGTATTCCAACGGTAGAAATCTGAGTCCGAGCTTTCCAAACGACTTTATCATCTGCGAGTTTACGATTATATCCCAAAAGTAGCCCGTGTTGTGAATCGTGCTATTTAGCAGTTTTACGACGGTACACTTCATCAAGTGCTCGCTCGGAAACTCGGCAGATTCCTTCAACGCCTGCCTCAGACAGGTCCTCAGCAATGACTTCAAGGAGCGGCACACAATCTGCATGAATAGGATGCGACGGATGCTGTACGAGTGGCACAGGGACAACAGGTAACCCGTGTGCCTCAAGTTTACGCCATGACGGTGCAAGTGCATGGAGACGCTGTCGCGAAATCTCTCAACTTCCTCCTCAGAAAGGCTGTCGAGTTCCCTGGCCAGTTTGGGAATACAGTCTTTGAGCAGAAAGTCAGTGACTCTGTCGATGTTGAGGTTGTGCTCTTCAGACCTCGGGTCCTTGGAGCTGAACCCAGTGAACGCATCTGGACTTAAAGGCGGGCCGCCGTTGTTCTTCCATCGCTCGATCAGCTCCGCTCGGAGAAGGCAGTAGAATTCAGCTTGTCCATCTGGTTTTACATGGCCTTTTATCTGATGGACGACGCGCTGGCTCTCGCAGGGAACAGTCCGTGCAAGGTCGAGAGTGTACAGCTTCCCGTCTTGACCGCGATGTACTTCGACGTCTCCTGCGCAGTAGAGTCGCTTGCCTAGCACGGAATGAGGCGCGAGATGCAGATCCTTTGCCGTCTTCATCATGACCTTTTGCACGTCAGGGTGACCTGTTCCGTCGTACAGGATTTGCCCCCCGCCTCCATACACTTGCTCCTTGAGATCGAGATACGGCATTGCGATGACTCGGAAGCCCCAATAGTCTATTACTACTTGCATGGGAACCCGAAGCGTCTCGCCCTCGTCCCTTCTCTTCTCCGACGAGTTTAGATAGCACTCAGCCCCCATCAGGTCGTGTGATGCGTTCTTCATGGCGAATGTGTACTGAGGGTATTTCCCTCCGTATACCCACGCCTTCTTACCTTTTATCGAGATTTCAGGGTCTTTTACCAGCTTGAACAGTATGCCTTTGATAAAATACTTGTCGCCCCCCGCTGTTCCACCAAACCGTGTTGCTACGGGGACTGTACGCTTCTTTGCGTCCTTCATTTGATGCTCAGAGATGATCAACCTACCGTACCTACGCATAGATTAATGAACAGAGAAAGGAAGGTAGGGGAGGAGGGGTAAGAGAATCAGTGACGAGCCCTATCGCCAATACTTGTACTTCCTTCAGATATTTGTGACATGTAAACTACTACCAAGATGACGAGAGTCAACCTACATCGGAAAATGACAGGTTCCCGCAAAAAGCGATCTTCCGGTGATAATTTAGGAACAATAAAGTATATGTCTATTTGCATGTACTGGGAGGCACAAGTCATTGTCGAGTGCATTAGGTTACTGACATTTTGACTTGAGCAATGAAGTCCTCTCCTACTTGGTCCAATTTATGGTAGTCTCTTGCCTCTAGCGCAGCTTGAAACTGGTCGTTCCATGAGCATGAGGCCGAGTCCATAGTGAGCTTGTCCTTCTTCCTGACAATCCACCTATTGAATGCTTTAACGATGGCTCGCCCTCTTGGCGATTCTTGGTCCCAGGGCTGCGGTTCCTTTATCTCAACTGCCGTTGATGAGTATAGATTTCCGACACTAACATAGCTTGAGGATTGGCTTTGTGGTGATCTAAAGTCGTTTAGGATGGGGGGGCTGCTTCCTCCCTCGCTTGTATAATTTGAAGGCACTTCGATTGTAAGCTGCTTCTTGCGAACTTCTTTGTTTTTGTTGCTATCGTTGTCGTTGGAATCATCATAACCATTATCATCTTTAATATCTATTTCTACTATTTCCACATCGTCTTCCATGTCAAGGTTGTCTTGATTTATGTATAAATTAGCAATAGCGTTGTTGGAGGCAACGTCAGTGTCACCGTCAGCTGTATTCTCATTTGGATCTTTAGTTTTGGTCTTCAGTGTCGAGCGAGAATGGTTGGATCCACCCTCTTTCACCGTTTCAAGAAGGGGATTCCTAGTTGGCGGTTTTTTTTGCCAAGTGGTGTCTATCTTACTGCCCAATGACAATGGGCTCAGAGGCATACTTGTTACTGTCTTGGGTGTGACAACTGATGAGAAACTGACAGCCCTTCCCACCGACGAAGAATCTGAACCTTCTTCGACGAAAGCAAGGTCGTTCAATATAGTATCAACACTCCTCCTATTAGCCATGCGGGCAACGGCAGCAGCGCTAATATAGTTACTAGTCTGGACAGTTGCATCCGTGTCGAAATGAATATCTGCCAACTTCTGCAAAGACGTTTGCATTTTCATTTCCTCGCCTCCGCCTCTCCCTTCCACGCTTACCTTGGAAAGTCTTTGAATTGTATCAGCGAGACCGAACTTCTCCTTCCCCTCTCCCTTGCTACTACCACTACTACTACTACTACTACTACTACTACTACTCGGGTTGTTGGAGGAATTGCCGCGTTGGTTTACCAAGGAGCTTCGCAATCCTAATGAAGATGAATGCCCTTGTTTATCGGAATCCGCGCGGAGGACACCTCTCTGCTGCTTAAGTCTTACTGCCAGTTCCCTCGCAATTTCTTCAGCACGCAAAGCCCTTGCCTCTGCTCTCATCGCCCTCTCGAGGTATGCATTTTGCCCATTCGGCGACTCATCTGCGGACGAATCAGCCTGACTTCCATTTTCAGGTTGCCTTTTGAGCGTGTCAATCTCTGGTTGAGTATCCCCTCCCTGAGTGCAGTTGGTCTTGCGGTTGGCACTACCATCCTTCTCTTTTTCTTCCCTACTCTGAATCATTTAGTATCTGCAGGTGTAATCCTGGGGAAAACCCATGTCCTGTTGTCTGAAAGGAAACGAGAATGCAATATTAGAGTTAGTTACGATAGTAATGTTGAGCATTGCTGTACGAATGAATCTAAACCATTCAGGATGCAGAACAGTGACTCAAATTTATGGTTCTTTTGAAAAATGTTATTCGTTAGTTGAATTCGGTGTGAATCAAGTTCCAAAAGCGATGAGCTCGCAGGATTGACACAAAATCAAAGCTGTATTCTCCACAACTTCATAACTCCTCTCATACTCAGAGCATTCCCAACTGTGTGCCGAACCCGCAACTCGCCAACCTAAGTTGCATCCTAGATGCTAGAAGGAGGGCCGATGCAATGATTGGACCATTCCTGATCGCAATGCTGTTTCGTTCGTCTGAAATTATTTTATCGGACGAATTACCACATTATGAGCCTCTTCCTCCTTGCTCCTACTTATGTGATATTTTTTACCCAAGTGCGAAAGAAAGATTCAATGCCAATTTGACCACAGAATTTGACGGGGAACAAGAACTAGACCCACTCACAGGATCGACGGCAGTGTGAAGATGCCGTAACAAATACACCAGGATTTGACCTGATATATCAACATTTATTCCAAGTTTTATTTCCTTTATTATTTCCCTTTTTACTTCGTGTAACTGTATACACTGTTTCGCGGTTCATTACAATTTTGATTGCGACAAGGAAGCGAACATGTCGCTGAGATTAATCATAAGACTACGCCTATTTCCTACCGGGATTCAGTAGGAATCGCGGTCGGATTCGTAGGTATAAGTCTTAGTTAGGTACCGGGTCATGGCTTCATCTTTTAGATAAAAATTCTTGGATATTTCCCGTTTGTACTACCTTGACGAAGACAGAAGCGACACTTGGTTCGTCCGATTGTAATTAGGCAGAATCGTGAAAGAATTTTTCAGATAGTTCCTGCATTAGTACCCTTCTTTTAATTGTGACACCTTTTGATGGACGAGCGAAATGCTGAAGAGAGGAAGCGGTGTCGCACGTTTGACGACAACGGTGAGTGCAGTAGTAACCCCGAGTAACGGAATAATCGAGTCATCCGGAAACACGGAAAGGCAATGGCACATTTTTCGCCACAGGCTGTTCGATCGACGACGGCTCTAAATCGAGTGGACCTTGAACTCCTCTAAAGTTGCGCAACACTAGGCTGGTAGCGAATGAAATCACCATAGGGTATCTTGATGAGCAAGGTAGCACCTGGTGGAAGTGGCAAAAAGCCGAAGAGGTTTCTAGCTGGGCTTTCCAAGCAGGTGTGAAACCTAAGAATGCCTATGAACCGAAAATAATTGACAACTTCTTCTCCTTACGTTCTTCTTCTTTTTCTTCTTCTTCTTCTTCTTCTTCTTCTTCTCCTTCTTCTTCTTCTTCTTCTTCTTCTTCTTCTTCTCATCCTCCTCCTCCTTATACACCTAATTCGCATACGTTGTCTCCTTCTGTCCTCCAGCTTGCCCCAATTAGACCTACTTCATGCCCAGCAAATACTATGGATTCCAAGGCGCCTCAGAAATCTAATGAGCGTAAGAACACCAAGGACGTTGAGATGGCATCGACAAAAGACGATGACAACAAATTTGCAGCATCTACTGGCAGGTCTTGCTCAGATTTATCGTGTATCCTCGCATGTGTTAGTACTAACCTTTTTGAAAGCATATTAGATCCTAATCTGGATGTTATATGTAGGGTAGGGCACGTGGATCCTGATATTCTTCGAAGGTATGTACAAACAAATCAGTCGATATCGTCTGCATGTTCCTTCTTTACTTCTACTTTTTCGGTACAGTTTCACGCAGGACCCGGATAAAATGTGTCATGGTTGCGGCAAGTGTTATATTTTCTGGATTAACTATAAGTATACAACAAGTGCTTTGGACAGAGAGGATGTTAAGGTGATAATGACTAATTTTGGACGGAGAGGAACGACATTGCAAGGTTAACATAACTGAATCACTTGTGATTTTAGGCTATGCTCGACATGCTGTTAATCGTCTTCACGCTGGTGCTATCATTTTCTGTCGCGCATATGTTTGTTTTCGAGCCCGAACACCTTCGTGAGGCTGACCAAAGACACTTAGAGCATGTACTCGGTTTGAATGCAACTGAGGCAGCGGCAAGATTAGATCACATATATAGCAAGGGAGGCGATACAATGCACGGACAGTGTAATTGGTATTCAGCAAATCGAGCTGAACTTTTAGGTGGAAGTGACCCTCCGTTCGGCGATTGGAACCAAAATATGTGCGATGGACTCGACAAAAAGCTCCCTTCATACCAAGTTTTTGAATCGTCCAGTATATCGATAGCACTAGTCGGCACAGTCCTCTTTTTAGGGATTACAATGTATCTAGTCCTTATCATGTGCAAGCCACTTGAGGATCCTGATACATACCAGGACTTCATTGCTTTGACATTTCCCGTACTCATTTATATGATCATCCTCGGATTGGCGGGGATCTTCTTTTTTTTCTTCTCACTCGAGTATGGCACAACAGTATCTTTTCCGAGACTGAATGCAGGGGATGTGTTCTACAATTATTACGGATACATAATAATATGCTTTGTTTTTCCAGCCGCAGGATATATTATTGCATCAGCAGTTGTTCTTTATTTCTGCCATAAAGAGCGTGAACTCGGGGACGATGCCGACGCTATTGAACTCCATGAAACACAACTTACATATGCAAAACTTCACAAAGAAAGGCTGATAGAATTTGCCTTCGAGCCCGTGTTTCTAAATGAGTTGCTTAAGGATGCTGGTATTAAAGTCCCAGGTGAAAGATTGGAAATTATATATATGTTACGAGAAGAGGCTATCCATAGGCAAAGGAAATATGAAACCAGATTGCCAAGCATGCCACTACAGGTATATGAAGTTCCCATCTCTGATTTTAGTCGAAAAATGATAAAAATATATTTTACACAGCGGCAATCGATGACGAAAGATCTGACCAAGTACACCGCCAAAATTCGAAATTCTGAAAGGAAAGAACATGATCTCATGGTAGAATCTGTCAAAGATGCACAAACAGCCACTCTTTCAGCGACGAAGAGCAGCGCGACTGATTGACAAAAAGACTACTAAGAACAAGTGAATGCTACTCATTGGATCTTGTGGACAGCTCATTGATGGACACATAGACACGACACAATTTGTTTGCGTTTGACAGACACATCACAGCCCGCGCTAGCGCGCATGACTCGCAGGATGCGCCATCAATGCAATGTTGTCGTGTCATTGGAATTCCTAGATTGCATCATCGATTCAGAATTGAGTACGGTGTGGCGACTACACGAACGCAACGCGCTGTGGAGCAAGCAGTCGATCCCACAATCCACGAGCAACTGGGTCCAAAGATGTGAAGAGACAAAGTGGGTGCAGACAACCATTTCACATGTGTGCACACTGTGTCTCCATGGGACAATTGGTCAAGCTTGCGCATTGTGACACACGCGCATGATCCGCTCTGGCACGCTAGCAGGTGCCTCGCGGGTGGCGTGAGCACGCCACGCGATCTGCGATTTGGTGATGCACGCGCAGCGCAACTCCATCACTCTGGAACTGTGAACCGCGGACAAAGTGCACATCATGCATGCACGTGCGCACGCCTGTGTCCGTTGTCCCAGCTGTCAACACGATGCGCCCTCGCGTCCATAGCCGCCACCGCCACCGCACCGTGGCGTGCTTGTTTTGTCGCGTTTGACTGTGTCACTTTTCACATCGTCACCACAAGTGATCTTGTACGCGGCAATCAGTTTTGTGATGCACAGAATGAAGCCAATGATGATGACGTGAACGTGAAAAAAGAAGGAGAAGAAAGTGGAGCTGTTGCCACTCGTTCGAGCGACGTGGCTCCCGTCGTCGCACATGCCATGCACACTCACGACAAGCTAGCAACTTGAGGTGCAACGTGCAACACCGAGAAATGAAGATCCGCATCATCAAGGTTGCTAGTTGCTGCGCTTCAACGACACTCGACATGAATTCTTTTGATCCTTTTGACAGCACCGTTGGAAAGACTTCTTTCGTTTCTTCGTTCACAGTTTTCCTGTCGTGTGAAACTTCTGCACCACGTCTTGAATGAATTGGAAACCAAAAACTTTCAAGTTTGTGCATCGGCAATGTGTTAATTGCATTCTTCGACGGCACTCGCAGCTTGGTTTGCATGAATGAATCATTTCACCCCCCTCCCCTGAACAGCAAGACCACCCATGCCACGTGGAAAGCAAGGCACGAAATCTAGTTTGCAGAAAAACACCGAAAAATAATTCCTCCAAATGATTTAAAATTTGTCGCGCTTTTTGGCAACCAGGCTGAATTTTGACAGGTCTAGATCTAGATCTACATGTAGCCCAGGAGGGACGCACAGTTAAAATCCATGGAAATTTGTAACAACAACAATCTAAAATGCTTTCATTTTTAGCAGTGAGGTGAAAATTAGTACGACAATTGATAGAGCATGTCGCTATCTTATAAAAGCTGGGTACAACTATCACAGTGTGCTTTTCAAGAATGTGATGCGAGCAAACGAGATGCCATCGCAGAATCCTGAGAAATATGGAAATATTTATGACGCAGGAGAAGAATGGCACATATTCATAAAAAAGCAAAATCCTTTCCCCCCTTACCCCTTCTCGCTCCCTAAGTCTTCATCATAACGAGGCTCTGGCAGGAATAGATCTCCGTTTGACACAAGCGAAAGAGAGGAGAGATCCCCCTGGATCAAATAAAAGAGGATAGACCCGGCGGCTCCTTTGGTAATCCCGAAATTTTTGCTGAGTCTCACAGGAATGATTTCACCGAACACTCTCGAAGCAACATGTACTGTGGGATGGATGTTATTCGGGATCAATAACTTGGAAAAACGAATTTGTTCCCTTGACACGATATTATCACCAACACGAAGTTCAAACCTTTCCAAATTGACAAGGAGTCCCGATTGGGTCTCAAATTTGTTTTAAACTTGAGTTCACATTATGTTTATAACTTCATCGTCATACTTGGGGTTCTCTGTATTTATTAATCTACAGGAGTAAGCGAATTTGTCCAATAAGATGGAGTGGGTGATTTGGGCTTTGAGTATAATCATCGCAGTCATCGGAGGCTATTTTCTCAATGAGATTGGTTAGATACATTGTCTTCTTAATCTTTCTGTTTTTGACATAAGATCTATTGTTCTCGTTTTCATCGTGTTTATGTTAGCTTTAAAGGTTTCGATTATGTTTAGTTATTTGATATATCAGCAGCCACAGAGAATACATTTCGTGTTTTCAGGGGGGAAATCTGCACCGCCGACTGTCTCGATATACACAAACGAAAGCCTTCTGGAGGACAACAAACGGGAAGAGAAAAGTTTGACATTTTTTGAGCACAATGAAGATGAGGAAGATGAGGAGAAGGACCTTGAAAACAAGGAGAGCTCAGAGCCAGAGGAGCTTGTTATCGTAGCATTCCGCCTTCCTGTCAAGGTGGAGAAGAAGAATGGCCGCTGGGTCGCAACATGGGACGATCCTTTCGCTCGCAATGTATTTGCAGACTTGCGTGTTCTTCACAGGTATCAAAGTGTATACAGCTTATCATTCATTCCCAAACTTATCTTTGATTTATGCTTTTTTGGTCGTATCCCAGTGAAAAGCTTATCGTTAAGTGGGTTGGGACAGTCCCGGGCCCCGATATTCCAAAAGTGAGGCACATAGTTTGTTCAGTCGTGTAGATAGAATCAGCATATATGCATCCCCAGGAGTTCCACCGCCACAAAACACGCATAGTGATTCAGAAAATATACATTTGGAATATATATATATATATATATATATATATATATATATATTTGTAATATCCTAAATTTTTTGTATCTTCTGTATATTCATGTATCGATCAAATCAGCTGTGATCTACGTATCGTATTTATGAGAACAAAACCAATAGTCTTTGAAATTTCTCTCAGGAAGAGCAATTTGACTTGGAAGATGAGTTGGCGGAGCTCAACTGCTTTCCGGTCTTTTTGCCTCGTGACATCAAGCAGAAATTCTACAAAGGCTTTTGCAAGGTAACGATTAATACTTGAGCAGCGTTAATGAGCCATGTGCCGAAAAGGATGGCCATGGACGATACCATAATTTATTGTTCGTATTTTGGTTTAGGGAACTCTTTGGCCTCTTTTTCACTACGTTATGCCGCAAGCTATAAAGCTGGATACGGACTTTGGCACACGTTGGGATGCTGTTTGGCAAGGTAAGAAGAAAGAACAGATGACATCGTAACAGTCACTGCAAAAAAATGTACCTAAATCCCATTTGATGTAATGAAAACAAGTTTAAAGCTAACATGTGTTCTTATGATTCATTCTCAGCATACACCGCTGGCAACATGTTTTTCTCGAAAATTGTCACCCGGGTCAATGAGAACAACGACAACATGATATGGATTCATGGGTATCTAAAATGTTTAATTTGAGCGAGTCTCGCTGTTATCTTAATATTTTTATGCCCTGGGTCCCATATTAGATACCACCTCCTCTCCGTTCCTTCTCTCGTACGCCGTCGATTACCGAAAGCGCGAATCGGTCTTTTTGTGGTAATACCACCCACGATATCCTTAGAATATCTATTTTTTATTCTAAACATAGATAAGTTGTGTTATTATCATCATGCATCATGTTGTAACTGTTTGTATTGTCAGCATGAACCTTGGCCTTCCTCGGAAGTATTCCGTTCATTGCCAGCACGAGAAAATCTTTTGCGAGGTCTACTTAGCTACCGCATAATGGGCCATTTGATTTGGTGTCAGAAATATAATGCAAGTGACTTGGAAGGATTTTAATTAGCAAGTTTTTGTTTTAGCGAGTAATTTGGAATTCGCTAATCGACAGGGATGTTAGCATGCGACTTGATTGGCTTTCAAACGTACGACTATGTGCGCCATTTTCTCTCATGCGTTAAACGTCTGATGAACCTGGACTATAAGGTACAAATTCGAGTAGTTGTAGTGGTAGTAGTAGTTGTAGTAGGCGGTGGTAGTAAAGAGAGAGAGAGAGAGAGAGAGAGAGAGAGAGAGTCACACTGTTGTTGTTTTCGACGGAATGAAGGGGGGAAACGACATCATTGGCGTAAATTTGTGAATAATACAGAGTTTAGCCGGAGGTTCCATAGGAATCACATACGCAGGAAGATCAGTTGCAATTCGGATTAGGTACCTCATAAAGGGGCAATATTGTAAAGAAGAAAATATTGCACCTCGCGATCTTTCATTGTCACTAATTTCAAATGGGGGATATGGGGGGACGGGGGGGGATATAAATCTCTCATTATGTTAAAAAATCATTTGCTAGCCATGTTGGTACGCGATCCGAGTTCTTCAAGAATCTTACTGCATCGTCCGAAGTCAAGAGGTTGGTGCCAACATATCTGTTCTCATGTAGATGGTGTAATATTTACTCCAGCGGATACAATGCGTACAACTCTGTGTCCTAGCCCGAGAGATGAATTGATGACTTACGACGTTGTGGAATGTGACTTAAACCAAAAGGGAAATGAAGGCTATCGAAGTCTCTCTCGGCCTCAACTCTTCGCGAAAGAAGAAGAAACTCATAGTTAGTGTGGATTACATGGACTTGACTAAAGGGCCGCAAATGAAGTTGCAGTCGTTCTACCGCTTCCTCAGAAGTCACCCTCACATGAAAGATTCCCTTACTTTCACACAGGTATAAGTCCCTATGTGCTCACCCCACCGCCGCCGCCGTCATCATCGTCGTCGTCGTCATTACTTATGATTATAATTCCGATTTCTTGGTCAGGTCATTCTCCCCTCGAGTAACGTTGACCAAGACGAGGTACGAAAGCTAGTGATGAAGGAGGTGAAGCAGATTCGAGACGAGTTCGGACAGCACATCATCACCACGGACGACAACCCATCCCTGGAGAAACTAGTAGCCTATTACAGACTCTCGCATGTGGCCATAATAAGCACCTTCTGGGATGGACTTAACTTGATTCCATACGAGTACACTGCGTCACAGGGAAAAGAAGACCCTGGGGCACTTGTCATTAGCGAGTTCATGGGCTGTTCGCGATCCCTCAGCGGCGTTATTCGCGTAAACCCTTGGTCGATACAGAACACTGCTGACGCCATCAAGACTGCTGTGGTAAAGTTTTCGCAACTCATAGCCAGAAACAATTAAACAGCAGCATGCGTCGAATGAAAAACGACGAGCTAACCGACTGATGCTAAACCTTAATCTGTGTGGCTGTAAGCAATGATTTCACTGAAAAATTGTTTGAATTCTCAGGAGATGTCACTTGCTAAGAGACGGTCCAACCATGCTCGTCGGTAAGAGCAGCTGTTCTTCATTTACACTTTAAAATATTCCCAACGTCCACGCAACCATAAGCACATAGCACGCCTTGTATTGCTCCTACTATGATCTATCTTTGTTGAGAGGTCCTTGTTGTACGATACTATGCTGTGGGTCGTCGTTGTCGTCGTCTCGTTGGGTGTCCTTGTTGATTTGTGTAGGTACCGCTATGTGATGAACCATAGCCTTGAGCTTTGGGCTAAGTCATTTCTCAGGGATCTCAAAAAAGCTTCCGCATACAACTCAAATCTACGGTGAGAGTGATAACAAATAAATAATAAATATTATCGCCGAAGAGTGTCTTTGTCAATGCAGCACCTGTTTGCCTACCAGTTTCTCAACTTTAGCGCTAATCATAAAACGATGACCATGGCAGGTTTGTGCAAGTCGGATTCTCATCAGATGTGACGCTTGTGGGCTTACGCTCCGACTTTGCGAAAGTGGACATGGAGAGCATCCGCAAAACATATGGAAAGGTGCGTTCTATGCCCCACCACTACCACCACCACACCACTAATAAGTGGTCCTGCGTAGCAGCAGTCAAAATGTAGCTCTAGGGAGTAAGAGATGAAAGCCAGACTGGTTGAAGAGGATGTGCTACACATGACACAAAACAACATAGAGTTACTGAATTCTCCCCATCATCCTCTTCCTCCTCTCTCTCTTATTATTTTTGCTGCGTGCATACACAGAGCAAGTCCAGGCTGATCTTGCTGGATTACGATGGAACCTTAATTGAAGTCACGAAATCAGGAGCTACCCCACCTCCACAGCTCAAAGAGACGCTGAGGACCCTCTGCGAGGACGAGGCCAACATTGTCGTGACCGATGCTTTGACGAATGATGATGATGACAACGATGAACATATGATCATCATTTATTTTTAAGAAAATTGGATTTTTTGACCCCTGACACTGACGATTCCGCGACATTTGCATCGGGTGGATAAATAAATGTTCCTGTTCGCCTGGTGCAAAGAGGACTCCCAATTTTTATTGCTATGTGCACGTTAAATTCAGTATACGAGAATACAATCATGCGGTGTTATGGGGGGGTCTTGCTGGGGAGATGGCGATAATGACAGCGACATACAAATCACATTTAACACTGCTCTCCTGGAAAACTAACAAATACTAGGTGTTCATAATATCTGGGAGGACAAGGGAGAAATTGATCCGGTGCTTTGGCGATATCGAGAACTTAGGGCTTGCAGCCGAAAAGGGCTGCTTCGTCCGATGGCCGAAGCACGTGCTCTCTTATATCAGCAACTTACCCAAAAGTAGTAGTAGCAGTAGTAGAAGTAGTAGTAGTAGTAGAGAATTTCAAGTGAGAATGAAGAAGAAGAAAGAGAGGAGGGGTAGGAAGCACGGGGGAAGGAGGAGGAGGAGGAGGAGGAGGATACCTCTACATATGTGCCAAACGAAATAAAGTACTAGGAATGAGGAAAGGGATGGGAGGACGACAAGATACAGCGAGTGGTGTCTACCTACCATATCCGTATATCAGCAGTAGTACTGGTCTCTGTGTTTTCAATGGCCATGTGCGGCTGCTTCGGAGATGCTCGAATGGCATATATATATATATATATATATATATATATATTCTAACAGCATCTTGCTTACCGTTCGTACCGTCTCATTTAATCCAAGGCACGGAGCGGTCCAGGGAGAGGCGAATGATCGCCCTGCAAAGGGGCACACGACAGTCTCCATGGGTAGTATTAAGTAGTAGTTGTAGCAGTAGTAGTGCGAAATAGCAGCAGCAGCAAACGTTGTTTATCGTTGGAACATATTAGTGTAGTAGTGGGTGTGGTAATTGGTTGGTAGTAAGGTAAGGGGGGTCCTCCTGGTATTGAGCTATCCTATTAGGCATAGGAGAAGAAAGGCAACAGCGATCTTTGAGACAACAATGAACAACGAATGATCATATGATAATGATAATCATATGATGATGATCATAATCGTCTAAACACTTCTTCGCTGGAAGATTTTCTGAGTATTTTGTTCTTATCGTCTAAGATAAAGTGCTCGGCGCTTGAAATGAAGTCAGGATCGGCGGCTGCGGCTACGACCACAGCAGCAGCAGCGGCAGAAGGAGGTGAGGACATGAAAGGGAATGAAAACAAGTCAACTCCCACAACGCCAACAACGGCCAGCAACAACTCCCAGTGGTACTCCCTCTGCGACTCTGACGAGAAGGGATGGAAGGAGCTAGCAATGCCCGTCATCAAGGTGTGGTTCTATTGTTATTTTGCATTGGCGAGGAGAGAGGGAACAAGGATGGGTGGGGAGAGGAAAGGATGGACTGTGATTGATTGAGCAGCAGAGAAGCATAATTTCAAAATCTTGAAGCGGTTCTGCTCTTTTCCGCCTCCCCCTCCTCCTCCTCCTCCTCCTGCTTCCCTGCACCATGGTGAAAACATATCCAATGTTGTCAGGCATACGATGAGCGCACGGATGGGGCAATGATTGAAGATAAAGAGTACGGCATCGTCTGGAAGTTCGAGGGTGCGGACCCAGATTATGGCCAAATGCAAGCCAGAGAAATGCAGAAATACCTAATGGAGGTGCGGCATTATTTCATAAAGAGTACTTGTCTTTCTTCTTCGTACGTTTGCAACTGCTTTGCCTGCCATCGAATCCCATTACTATCGTTATTTTCCCGATCATGAATCCAAATTACTATTAATATCTCAGCTGATTGCGGATGACGTGATCGACATTGTGGTCTACGATGACAATCGAATCCTAGAAATCCTACCGAAGGTAGTAGTCGATTCAGGAGTAAACTTCAACCAATCACCTTCTATTACTTATTCCTGTGTTCTCATCTGCGATCTATCATCATTTTCTTCAAATAGCTAATAGTCCGTTGATACTTTGTAGGGAGTAAATAAAGGACTCACCACTTCCCTCCTCATTGACACCTTGCGATCATACATGAAAGACCCTCTTTTCTTGATGGCGGTAATATTGAGACTAGACACTTGAATTCATTAGGAAACATGATGAGGGCTAGTTAATTCAAAATTTTCTTCCTTGCGCAACAAAATATCAACTTTAGGTTGGAGACGACGTATCTGATGAAAAAATGTTCAGTGCGCTGCAAAACAGTCCCGTTCTCCAGAGAGACGACTTGAAGTAAGGAATCAAGATCATTGTCAATTCTCTCCTTTCAAACTGTTTGCAAATCATAAACTCTTTCGGCTCATAAAATTTTGGAATGTCTGATAATTGTGGTATGTGTTTCCTTCCCTTCGTCCTTCGTTGTGGGTCTTCTTGTGAATGCTGCAGATACGAGATCGTGACATGTTGCGTTGGGTTGAAACCTAGCCAAGCTCACTACTATGCGCATGACCCGGAAGAGGTTCGAGAGAGCTTACGAGAGCTGGCACTTGTCGCCGAGCAGATGTCGCCATCTTCAACGTGGACGAACCAAAATAGTGACTCTGGGATGGCACTGGGAGGGGGGGGAGGCTTCCAACGAACCGGAGGGGGGGGGTTTGGTCGTAGTGGTAACCTAGCAGGACTAGCAAGGTCAGGAGGATTTTAGCTGTGAGAGAGCAAGGAATTTATTGATTGATCCTCGATGAATGAATGAGAGAGCGCAAATGACGTGTAATGCATGAGTCAATGTCCTCCAAGTTCGTACAGCACAATTACCCCTTCACCAATACAATGGAAACCTCTCATATTTGGAAAAGCGCTCTTGATCGAAACTTGAGCATGGCCAGATCGATAATTCCTAAAAAGTAATATTGCTGCTATTCAACTATGGCGTCTAGCAGTCAATGTCTAAATGTCTCAGATGTATGAGAAGGTACAGAGGACTATATAGATGTACGATACTATACGCAAAATGCCTTGTATGTCTGGTGCATAGACCTCATGGTAACACTAGAAAGAACACGCTAGCACATAACGCAGCGCGCTAGCGCGTTATTAGACATTCAACGCCATTGTCATGTGGATTTTTGCTAATGTAATCATTGTGACACGCTAGCGCTACGCTAGCCAGAGTCTAGAGCGTAAATGCTAACATGAACACTAGTGTACATAGACTACATTAATTAAGATATGACGACCATTTGTGAAAATACAATCGTTTCATCCTGTACGTCCTTCTCAGAGACGTACTAGCTACTATTTGAGTACTAGTCGTAAACATGCTAGCATGAGATGGATGTAATGAAGTATTGATTAAATCTTTTCAATGGTCATCCTAATCTAGTAAAGTAGCTGTGCAACGCAGCGGCTGGAGCACTTATGTTATGTTGTGCCTGTTTGTTTAGTGGCAAATAACATGCAACACATTCTAGATGTTTCTTGCTCTCAGCATCGCCATGATGCCCTTGGCTAGCTTGATGATGCGCTACTACAGGTTGCTATCCGGATGCATATAATCTAGTAATGCCGGGAGGTTGAATCATTGGTTTTTCACATATATATGATGACCATTGAAAAAATGTGATTATTTTTATTACATTCGTCTCGTAATCATAAACAGTGATGCTCAGTCGATTACTGGCCAGGACCGATCATATCTTATGTTCTCGCACGGTGCTTATTTATGCATAGCTAGATAGTTGCAATAATCGACACGATCGATCGTTGCTATGTGACATCTCTAGACCTAGCGGAGTAGCATGCGACGCATACATAATTATCGTTTGATATTCGTTATTTAATTTAACTATATGTGTATATCGGGGATTCATTATACCCACAAAATTCAAGGTAACAGTAAGATAAATGTAATAAATAAAATATGCAGCCGATACTATGTCTATGGTCTAGATTGTGCTGATAGATTCCATTGTGCGCTGTCTTTAATATACGCTCCATCCAGCATTGTCAGCAGGCCAAACATTGCGTCCAATTCGTCTGATTGTAGGATTTAGTAGTTAATTTTCATCATCTCAGACTATGGAATGGTGCCTTGTCAATACATTAAGAATTGATAAGACACAAGGCCGTATCAACGTCATCATCAGATGTTCGAGGTCAAGTCAAGGCAGATTTGTTTGATTGAGTAAGATCGTTGAGAGTGTGAATGCTACTCACGTTACACTATTCTGGTACTCCTCAATCGTCTTGCCTTCCCGGGACTCTTGATACATGCTAATTGTAGCGGCAGTAATGCCCAAATATTAGACAAACTAGAGCATCTGTTCTCTCTCGCTCCCCCCCCCTCTCTCCCTCGAAATGGAAGAGGAAATCGTCTGTTGTCTCACTCTTTGGTTGCTTCGATCCAAGTTTTAATATGCGGAGTTCCCATGTGGTACGCAAAAGCATCCTCATTCGCATACACCTCATAAAGGTAGATCTGCAAAGAAAAAGAAAGGGGGGGGAGGTGGACAGAGAGGGAAAGAGATAGAGAGAGAATGGGTACCAATAAACAGCGATGTTGGGGTGAATAATTCCAGCTTGATAATTCGGGGGTAGACAAATAATATTATCACATGATTATATCACCTCTCCAGGGTCGGTGATGTTCTGGAAAACGTCAAAACGAAGGCATCCAGGTTCCTGCTCACATGATGCCTCTGCATCTGCAACGATCTAAACAAGCAGCGCAAAATGGAAGAATATCGGTTGGCTGCTACCACTATTACCTATACTAGTAATACTAATATTAACACTAATACTACTAATGCACCCCCAACTACTACAGAAAACTTACTTCTTTGATGAACTGGTCTGCCACCTCAGGTTTTACATACTTTGGAGCGTGGATCACCTGGAAGATATAGAATCATAGGCGGAGAGTGATGATGATGATGAATGGGGAGCACGACGACTTGAGGAGGAGAAGATGAAAAGAAAAAGGAAGAGGAGGAGGAGGAGGAGGATAAGAATGGAAACAACTCAGAACATTCTTTGGGGATAATCGAGAAGCTCACAAACAACTCACGTGCAAGGATCCCTTCTTGAAATAATCATCGTTGTCAGCTTTCACATCGTTCTTCGTGTTCCAACAAGTCTCTGTAGCCGTATAGCAGGAATCAGAAATGGACTGATAAATTTGTTCGAGCTTCACACTATTGTTTTTGTTTTAAATGTCAGTAAGGATTGTTTGATCAACTGACCTGGGCTTGTAGGATAAACGTTTTTGCACAAACTCACTTTTTCTTCTCCTACGACTAAATCGCCCACCTTGCTCTGAAATTTTATGTGAATGTGTGTGTGTGTGTGTGTGTGTGTGTGTGTGTGTGTATAAAAAGAATCTATGAGTCATATCAAGAGTACTCAAATTAACTAAATGCCGTCCATCCCCGAAGCAAACAACCTTAAAAGCCTTGAAGTGGTCGGTAGTTTTGTGGTGCTCGAAGGCATCCTCGTTGTCATAAATCTAGAAATGAGAAAAACGTACATTGAGATACAGGCTTCAGTTAAATTACAGAAAGAAAGCACATACTTCACAATATGCAAATTGATCGGGATTCTTCTTGTCCTGAATAAACAAAGAACAAATTATTCATCAAATCCGATCATGCAAGCGTACGGAGGTGGATTATTTTGAATACCTGGATGACATCAAAGCGGCGACAGCCTTCTTCCTTGCCAACGGACCCTTGGGCGTCCATCAGCGACAGTTCGATAAACTCGTCGATGCATTGCTGCTTCACTTTCCAGCTCACCATCACGGCATACACACTCCCGCTCTTGTTCGGGCTTGCACCGGCTCGAACTGCACGAGTATGCACGCCACGCCCAAAAGTTTTGACCCCTCTCCCCAAGCATTTACTTCCAACTAACCCCATGTCGAATAACAAGAGCCACGTGAGCGCTTGAGTGTCTTCGTCTGAGCTGGCTCAGCTTTTACGTCTATTTCAGGCGATTCATCACCTGCGACATCTGCAAAATCGGTGATTTATTAAATAATACGAGTAGCATTGCTGCTTTGTGGTCCGTGTCGAGAGTGCGCACACACCGTACTGCCCAATTGGGTAACTGCTCGGCAACAACTCGACAACAATAGCACAGCCAACAACCGGGCAACAACAACAACAACAAATCAGCAGCTCTCGCCAGGGATGGTAATAATTTGAACAAAACTATGACTCGTCATTATTGTTACGTGCACATATATCTAAACAAGAACAAGAAGAGGAAGAAGAAGAAGAAGAAGAAAAAGAAGAAGAAAATAATAGGAAGTTCCGGTAGACTCTAGAAGTAGCTGCAGCAGCGTTACCACCGCGTTACTTTCTGTTTTTTTTTCCCAGGAGCATCTTTCTTGCACAACCCATTCCAATGTTCCATCACCCCCCTACCCGCGACCATGCCGGGAGCATTCGTTCTCTTCGCACAACGCTCCTCCTGTTTCTCGCAGGAATGGCTTTTATTACACGCGTAAAGTTGAACAACACAGAAAGATTACGCGGTGGATCTAGAACTCCGTTGTTGCAACGGTTTGATGCAGCTAGAGGCAGCCGGCAGTGCCTGCTCCGCCAGCGACCGTTGCTGAGCGCTCCTAATGCGAACGATGGCAGTCAATCTAGAACAAGAAGGTTATGGAATGCAAGAAGAAGCAAATGGATACAGGTAGGATCTTCAAAGGAACAAGGCCCTACCGGAAGCGGCTACTACGATGAACAAAAACGGAATGCTTTTCGCATCGCAGCAAACGACACATTGGCCCCTGTGATTATCCTCGTATCTACTTTCTTAGACGAGAACATAGGAAGGTGATAGATTTTTAAATTTCTACCGTTTTCTCAAAATTTTGAAACGGTAGCACATCTACCCAAATATGAAAAAAACTTCTTTCTTCTACACAAAGCGCTGCACGGTCAATGCTGAATTTCGGTCTGCATGAACTGAGACTAGTCAACCCGAAATGTGACCATTTGTCTGATAAGGCTAAAGCCAGGGCAGGTACTCATCCAAACAATGAAGAAGGAGATTTCATTACTGATTAATATGTTTTCTGTATCATCTCATAAATCATCAATAATAGCCGGTGCTGTGGAGATCCTGGAAAACGCTAAAATTTACGATTCCATTTCCGAGGCATCGCAAGATTTGAACATAGTATACGAAAAATCCGGATTATCGGCGTAAATTTGATGAATAAAAATGTTTACGTACAGATTATGGCAACAACGGCAAGAAAAAGAGGGCTTGCGGGAAACGCTGGAGGTCGGTATTGCAATTCTACGATGGGCAAGTTCCTTCTGGACTTCTCTTTAAGCAATTCCTCATTATTACAATTAATCTATTGTTTTTAAAAAACCTTAAAAGGGAGCAGACCTTGGCTCTCCAGCAGAAATTCTGCCCTTCGAGCAAGAGAAGCACGTAGCATTTTATCATATAAACACCCGATATGACGTTCATGACCTGGAGTGATTTTTCTGATAAAGGTGGGAAAAATGAAAAGGTGGGAATTCTCTTTGGCCCTGAAACTAGCGGATTAACGACGGAAGATTTAAGGTGACAATTCACCAATGATGAGGAGATAGCTGCTGACGATTTTCTTCTCACCTCAAAAGAGGGAGGCACACGATAATTTAGAAATATCTTGTTAGTGTTGCAGACTTGCTTCTTTACATTCCAACGTTGCCGTCGTTTCGTGCTCTAAACCTGGCGCAAGCTGTCACCGTCGTTTCATCTGAGGTTTGAAAAGAAAAACTGTGAGAGTTGGCGGCGTAATGTCTCGAAATAGCTGCTGCTGCTGATTACCCCGCTAGTATAGACTGAATTGATGGTATGGTATTATAGTATCTCAAAACAAAAACACACACACACACACATATATATATATATATATATATATATATATATATATAAGTTTAATAATACGAAATATGGTTTAACACCATGAAACATCACATGATTGTGCAGATGTATGCGGTTCGTCAAGACGACGATAACGAAACAGAGTCTACTTCGAAGGATGCAACGTCATCAGGCAGCACAGAGTGAGTTCAAGCGAATTGACACTTTTCTTTAAGGTTTGTCTGAAGAAGGTTCGTCGTATTTCTTTTTTCAATCAACAGACTTGCGACTAGAGGGAACGTAGACAGGCTCCTGGAAGAAATAGAGCAAAAAATTGCGGGATCACGAAGATTCAAAGATGTAAGAAGAAATAGTTACACGGCAATACAGTTGGTGTGTGGGTGAAATACGTGACACAATTTCGAAATGGTGTTGATGGTATTCTATCTTCGACGATTTAAGATAAGTACTAGATTATATTTCTTTCAAAGAAGTAATACTTTGAAATACATCTTCCAGCCTAAGTCAGCTGCTTCAATGTTACGGGCAATTGCTGGTCGCGTTGAGAACCCGAAGCTGACTGTGCGTGAAATTCGCCTTTTTTATGGCATATTAGAAGCATTGCAGTTGTCTGATGAAGAAAAGTCACAGTAGCCGTGACAGATTTGCGAATGCGTTCAACATGCAACGCGTCACATCGATTCTGTGAGACGGATTAACGGATGTAATGAAGTAATTAAATGTTTTCAATGGTCATCCTAGTGTAGCTATACAAAACAGCAGCTACAACAGCGCATCGATTCTGTGCAGCGACGACTTTACTTCACTCATCGTCCAAATATTTTCGACGAGTAGTACAAGAGAATGCTTTCTTCTTCATGACTTGTGACACGTGTGTATGTGTGTGTGTGTGTGTGTGTGTGTGTGTGTGTGTGTTGTCTTTGCTAGTTTGTGTGCGGCATCATATAATCATGCATGTCTGGACCAACAAATGCACGCCCTGTGCACATGATGTGCAAGCACCAGAGCAGCTCACCGAAGCTAGCGAAGGTTTATCATCATGTGTATGCACAGTGCGGTGCTCTGATTCTGATTTTCATTCAAAAAGACCATGCGTGCCCCAGCCCTCTCCGCCCATGCAATGCAGTTTCGCGCAGCTACGATGCGATGTGCGCAGCTGCACACAGCTATCAATGATTCTAGAATTTGTTGATCGAATAATCCTCATGTTCTAGTGTTCGTTCGCTCCAAATTTGTTAACACACACACGTGTGCACACAACATGAACATGCACACAAGTGAACGGACTATGGGACGCACACTATTCCGTGCACGCTAGCGTCAGAATCTACTACGATGCTTGGAGCAAACCCGTGCGACATTACACATGCATGCAATCTAGCTAGCTAGCAGGAATGCATGAAATGCAACCTAGTTTTCAGTTACGTGTCGAAATTTTATGAATAAAACTTGTCTATCTCAGTTCTTCATTGAAATTTTGGTTTTGATACTTCCGCAGACAAAATACCTAACCACAGTGACACAAGATTCATCAGCATTGTTTTGTGCGTTGAAATGATGAAAACCCTTGAAATAGTAGTATTTTCCCAAATATAATCTTCAGTCCAAATCTTTAATTTCAACAAGTCTTATTTTTTTAATTACAATGTGTTCGTCGATTTCATCTTGTATTAAGAAGTCTTCCCCGGATTCTTTGCATGATAATTTATCCTCCATCCATTTAATTTCTTCCTGGAAGGTTAGAGTAGAGATTAGACATAGAGAGCAGAATTTAAAACTGAAAACATCGTTGGTCGAAATTATGCATGCAAATTACCTCCAGTTGCATGATCTCCGCCATGCAGCATGCTCGGGCTTTCTCGAGTTGCTTGCCTCCATGTTTCAGTTTGGAGACCACCTTCTCCAAGATTTCAATGGATTCATCCAGGTATCCTTGGAAATCCCTCGTCTTATTTCTCGGCCTCTTCGACATTTTTGCGGTTCATTCTCCGTGCTCTGTCATCGCGTGCATTCGTTCCTCCCCCTCCTCACCCACACACTCTTCGTCCGGGAGGGAGCAAATCGAAGGAATCTTCGAGAATTGCTTCGATTTTTTACCTACGACAAGGTAAATATCGCATAAATGCTAAGATATTGCTGGGCCTGCTGCTGAAAGAAGTAACGTTGTCGTCGCAAGCAAAGTCAGTGAATCAACCTCGCCCGGCGTGCACGCGAGAATCTCCCCCACCCCCGCTCATCTCCCCGGAACAGACCCCAGCATGTCTACGCCTTTGAATCATCCTGCGGATAGTAAAGCTGGTGAAATCGGAAACTCGAACGTTGGCGATGAAAGAAAAGTGAATGCCAACACGGTCTACGAAAACATCGTAAGTTACTACTTCGAATCTTTTCCACTCCACATTTTGGTGCTGTGATAGCGGCTCTCCCTCCGATAGTATTGCTTAGAGGGGTCCCATTTCATAATTCGACGTTTTTCTAACCACTCCCAATAGGAAAATTCGCAATCGGAAGGATGTCTGTCAAAGTTTGCCAGGTGAGATATTCTGTACAGAGGAGGATAGTTGATTGCGCCTACTTATTAAATATGTGGAGAATCATTTCAGATACTATATATTTACATACCCCCACACACAAATATTATATATATATATATATATATATATATATATATTAATATATAGTTTATTTCATGGATAGGCCCATCATATTTATTAGCTTCATCATAAATATATCTTCTTTATCAGATGCCTCCTCATCGGTCTCGCAACAATGGTGGCTATGATTCCATTGAGTTGGTTTTGGTGCATCACCATCTTGAGGTGGAAAGATACAAACGAACCTCGCTCACGTTCTGTTTTTTTCCCTATCTCCACGCTGACGTGATTTGTATGCAGGGATTATGAACGTGCCGTCCATTTTCGCCTGGGAAAGCTATGCGGAGCAGCCAAGTAACAAATCTTTTGCGACTATACTGATATATTCGTGTTTAAGATATACACACCCTCAAACAATTTGTATATCTTCACTCAGGGGCCCTGGAATCTTCTTTTTCTTGCCATTCGTGGACGAGTAGTCATTCATTACAAAAACTTCAATCTCCCATGCATCATTTAACTCACCACCTCCCATTAGATACCGCAAAGTGGACTTACGTATCACAGCACTCGATGTTCCTCCTCAGGAAATGATCACCAAAGTATGTTTGTATCATATCATAAAGGATAGAGGAAGAGGGCAGGCAACACGCACTAGATTTGTTTGTTTGTTTCATGTTGAATAGTATGGTGTTTAGTCAAAGAAGAATGCTTCAACAGTAGAAACAGAATCTTCAGTGAGGAGGAGTTGTTGGAACTTTGCAGCAGAAACTACTGATATGTTCTTGATTGCCCGGAGTTTCGAATGTTTGCAAAATCCCTTTCTTTCTGGAGCGGGCTGATGTAGTCTCCTCTTCTCCATCATCTAGGATTCCGTCACAACTACTGTCAATGCTGTCGTGTTTATTCGCGTTGTGGATCCCAACTTGGTAAGGGAGAGGAAAGAAGAACAAGAAGAGGAGAGCCTTCCTACCTACTGAAGTCAAATCGAATAATCTCATGATCTCCAATATTTTCTTTCTCTGCCGTTACGTGTGTTTGTTTCCTCCTACTGATATCAGATGGTTCTTCAAGTTGACGATTACATTAACGCCACCAAGCTACTAGCTCAAACTACACTCCGAAGTGTTGTCGGTACTATGCTGCTGGTCTAACGTATATAAACATCATAGGGGGGCGTTCGTAGCTGGAGCAGTTGTGTCTCGGCCCTTTAAAGTAATAGCTATGGTTATGCCTTCTGTGTGTCTTTTTTCAAAGGAAACAACGAGCTTGACGAGCTTCTGTCACAGCGCCACAAGATCAACTCGGAGCTGCAGAAAATCAGTGAGAAGATGAAGAAGAAGAAGAAGAAGAAGCCGCAGCAGCAGCAGCAGCAGCAGCAGCAGCAGCAGCAGCAAAACAATGAACCACGATGATCCAATATACAACCAACCATCATCAATGCGCCACAATTCGCATTCCAAAAAATAGACTCTCGAGCAATGAGTAGAAAACACCAGTGTGATCTTGTCATAAAGCTCATCGGACAACATCAACATCGCCTGTGTTTGTCTCTCGTCGTAAGAGATTTGCAAGATTGGATTTAAAAGTCCATGCATCATCCATCATACATGCGTTCATGTACTCGTCGTCGTCGTGTGGTCATGTACTCACGTGTGTCGTGTACCACTGCTGCCCCCCTCAACCATGATGATTCTTCAACAGTCGATAAGGAGACGGACGTGTGGGGCGTGAAAATCTTTGCTACGGAAATCAGCGACGTCAAACTGCCTCTGGTAAAGCAGCAAAATAGGGGGGGGGGATTCCATTGATGAATAGTAGCACCAGTAGGTGAGAAAATACCAAATGATATCGGCCATCTCACATCGAATACGCATGTTGGCTCTACTCCTCCTCCTCCGCCTTCTCCTCCTTTTCTGTGTGGGTGATGTAAATTACGTTCGTAGTCCATGCAACGTGCGATGGCGTCACAGGCAGAGAGCGAGCGCACTCGCCGAGGAAAGGTTCTTCCTGAAACGTACTAAATTTGAAAGACGAGGCAGAAAAGGAAGACGGGGGGTGGGGGGGGGGGGGGGTGCAACAACATTGAATTCCTTTGTGAAGACTTCTTACGGTGGTGACTATGTATTAGGTTATCAGCGCAGAAGGCGAGGTCCAAGCTTCCAAGCTTCTTCAGAGAGCTGCCCAAACGCTGCAGGAGGATCCCCTGAGCATCCAACTGAGGTAGTAGTAGTAACGATACACAACCCATGATGATGATGATGATGATGATCATGACCAAGATCATAGTAACGGTGGTGCTGACGAAGATGACGAACAAATGGTGCTTATTGGCTGTGGTGGAAGTGGAACCTGCATTCATTTTGTACTCTCCGTCATGGCCTTAGTTCTTCCTCTTCTTCCTCCTCTTCTTCTTCTTCCAAACAGATACCTGCACACCCTAACCCAAGTCTCTGCAGAGAAGAACTCCACTATCATTTTCCCTGTGCCGGTCTGTGCTGCTGCACACATACAAAACACATGATAATGATGACATCGATGATAATAATGATGATGATGATGATGATGATGATGATGACGGAGCTACCAGATCTCAAGTCAATATCCACAAAAGAAAGAGAGGCCTGAGGAATAGAGAGAGACAGAGAGACAGAGAGGACGAAACAATGAGATTTTCATCTGTAAAATGAATATGTAGGTTGACATGATGCCATTGATGAAGAAGGCTGCAAATACTGGAAATCCTGCTATGTAACTTATAGCGAGATGTTGCGGCCATAACGTTGTTGCAAAGCATGCGAATTGTTGGAAGGAGTAGGTACTCTTTTTCAAACATGGAGTGTACTGTAGTAGTACATGATGAGACAGTAGTATACTGTTGTGTCTGAATAGTTCTGCTCCGATATATATTTGAGGAAAGCCCATAATGCTCATACATTTTTGAATATCGTAACAGTGCTTTGGTTGAACATTAGAATGTTCTAGTATTATACATGTGGCTTGCGACTTTAAGCAACAGCACGTGCGCAATGTGGACAGCAGCGGAGTTGTACGTAACGCCAAAAAAAACGCTCAAATGAGACCAGAATTGTTACGAACGGTCTTCTTCCAAGAATGCATCCGCTTTCTGAAGACTTCGTCGCATGTTGCAATTTGATACAATTGCATGGATGACTAAACAGCTGGCTCGATGTGCTGCTACTGCTTGTTGCAACAAATTTAACTTGCAATGTAGATGGGTATATATGCATGATCAGTCAGTGATGCACGGCACGTACTAATTTTACGTTTTCGGCGTGTGACGTACATTCGCGCAATAATAGCGTAAAGCGCAAGCAGCAGATATCTGCTGCATATTATATGACATGCACGCGATATATCCACTGCCACCACCTTTTAGCCGCAATGCACTAGTGCATTGTTAGCACTGTGATGATTCGCGAAATTCGAACGAAGCTCCAACAAGTCACTAGTACGTTCTTCGCTATGTTGTGAGCAGGTAAGGTTTTTGAAATACATGCGAGCATACGAATGCACATAAAACAATTATAATTCATCAGAGACACTGTTTTTCCCTTTTCCCTCCGTAACTTTCTCTAAGCCTTGGGATGGCTTGGTTTTCTCTTCCGTGTCAGCGGAAGACTTTTTCTTTTTTGATTTTTTCTTCTGTAATATGGAAACATGGAGCACCATGCAAGGTACACCGCCGAAACCACATCGTGAGCATAATTGTGAATAGTCACCTACATCCCCACACAAACAAGAAACCAATGAAAACGCACGACCTTCTGACAGAACTTCAGCTTGTAGCATAGGTTTCCTAAGGCCTTTCGTCTCTCCGACTGCATGCATACCAAAGAAGAACAAACAGCGGCAATTAATCACAATATGCGAAAGTCTTCGCCCTTCCGCCGAAAAGTCGAAATAGCATGCTTGAGGTGGAAATAAGTGCTGTCATTATCCTTCACACCTGCGGTGTCTCTCTCACTATATGGACGATTTCCTTATCTTGCCAACGAACTATCCTGTTTGTGGATTGGCAGTGATGATTAAGCTGTGGTGAGAAAGCGAGAGAACGAGAGAGAACGAGAGAGAGAGGGAGAGGGAGAGCTACAAAGTCCTACTGGTTGCAAATGTACGAAACGCTTTCATAGTCTTCCTCCTCGATAGAGGGCATCCTGCCCAAGACGCGCTCGCATGTGCCGTCAACGAGCTGCTCTTTCGACAGCTTCTGCTTGTGCTTGACTACATGAGCTGATTATTACATGTGGAGAACAATTCAGACGGGGAGAGGAGAGGCAACCAAAACGATAGAGAAGAAGATATTGAGAGGAGTCGTAGCAGCGATGACAGCAACCACGCATGCTCGTTGACGTCATAAGCTTTTAGTTTGCATGCACATAACCATGGATGGAGTTCATGACTGTGTTGCAAGCCTTGCAGGAACTTATCTTCTTCGGAGAGCGGGGACACACGGAGCTGCAACTCCTGATAATTCAAACCGAAACCAATGCAAATCGAGTCAATGAGATTCGGTCACATTTGATTCAGTCAATGGTAGTGAGTTTCTCAGGGCGCTATTTAGCAATCCGTTTTAATATGAGTCGTCTCTCTTATGGCTGCTGGTCTCTCCATGGAGAACGTGGACTTAAAAAATACTTCCTTGGAGCGCTACTACTGCAAGCTCATCACCTCATTATTTCTTTCAAGTTCGCAGCAGCAGCAGCAACAACAACAACAATATTAACATAAGCAATCGTTCCTTGCCACGGTGCAAGACGAATTGAGCTACTACGTGGTGCCGCTGGCTGCATACACAACAGCAATAGCAGCAACAACAACAGCTACTACTACTACTACTACTACTACTACTTACTACCTTTCCGTGTGGTTGGCGATAAATCCGGGTTTGAGAGCTGACGGGTTCATTTCTTCGTCCTTCCGAATCATTTCCAATACAACCCCTGACAGACGTACGTTGCCAACAGCAAGAGTGGACAACACAACAACAACAACAACAACAACAACAACACACAATGTAACAAATCGTAGGTAATGGTTATAGCATGGCAGAAGCAGCAGCCTCTCAGTTGTTTGTATATTCAAACACCAAGAGAGAATGGTGTCCTAAAGCTGCAGGCTAGCTTTGGTATGAAATCATTTTGAAGGCACTCTCTATTCTATGCACTTCCAACTGGCTAGTGCTAGCGTTATTGTTTTGTTGTTGCAGGTGTTTCAATTCCTATCATCAATTCGAAAGCAGCAGCATCGCTGTCTGTCAACGGAAAATGTGCATCATCATGTATTATCTATCCCACCCATTGTGATGACCACTTGCTTTTTAATGTCCCTTTTCTTTCTTAACTGCCAAATCAAATCACAACGATGATGAACGAAATCAGAGATTGAATCATCGATTCTATGGCATCTGTGGCCTGCAAGGAAATATAGCACGGAGAAACAACAATGAACAACATGGACCTTCTTGCAAGCTTTCTTGAATGGCGTTGAGATCACGTCGCTATTGTAGTGTTCGCAAACCTATTCATATTATTCTTCAGTTCAGCAAGATTCTGTATCAAATGTAGTAGGGAATTGATAGCTAAATAGGACGGCAAGAATCTATGAGAAAGGTCGTTTCTCACGTCAAATATCGAGATAATGAAGATACACACTACTACTTCTCCCTTTTCAAGTTAACTCATTTACCTTTTTCACGACAGATCCAGCCACTTTCACCGCTGTGAATAGGGAAGAAGACTGCTTGTGAGACACCCTCAATTCAAATATATCATTCAACCAGCTTCGACACAAACAGTGTATTCGAGAAATGCAGAGATTAAGTGAACAGCGGGGATTTCTTTCGCCCACAATATCACTTGAATTTTGGACAACTTACTCTGTTTGAGTTTCTTATTCTTTTTGGCCTTTTCATCGTCTTCTTCCTCCTTGCCGTCGTCATCATCGCTGTTCTCTTCAGATCCAGCTTCTAAGTGATTGAGAAAGTTTAAACATAAGAGGACGATAGAAATGACATCGACTTTCTTATGATTAGCTAGACTAGACCTTCTGTCTCATTTTCTTCCTTCGCTTTAGCTTCCTCAGCTGCTTTCTTGGCCTTTTCAGCTGCCTTCTGCGCCTCCTCTGCAGCCGCACGGTCCATCTAATGGTAGTGGAAGCTGTTTAGACACTACTGTTTGTTTGCGTGCGCGGAAGGAAGAAGACAGTGCCTCTTTTCACAAATGACTACTCACCTCAGTGTGAAGAGCTTTCTTCAGCCTCTGTATTGCTTGATCGCTAAAGGCTGCTTCCTCGACCTGCGGATGGTCACTATTAGCTGCTTAGTTTTATTCCTATTGCCATAGCTGTTCATTTTCTATTCCTTCCGATGTTCTCAGCACTCTCTCGCATTTACTATTCAGAATCCACAAGGATGTGGCAATGTCGCTGTAGTAATGCGTGTCTGTATAAATCTATTCCTTGCATTACTACCGGTGCTGCTACTCTTGCCGTTACATCTACTACTACTACTACTACTACTACTACTGCTGCTGCTGCTGCTGCTGCTGGTGCTGCTACAACTACTACTACTACTACAACTACGACTACTACCATAGTGTGGCACGCTTCGCATTTATGATCGAACCTCTTCCACCATTTCTTGTTGTCCTTCGATTCGGACTCGGCTTCGGCCTTGTGAATTAGATATCATTTATTTGATGCAGAGCAAGCATAGATATTTTCAGAGGCCGATCCTGGCTGATTGTCCTTTTGTGTAAGAGGAAAAGGCACAATAAATAGAATGTACCTGAAGTTTCTCCATCTCGTCTTGGTACTTATCGTACAGCTCCCACCTACACGGTTGATGAAGTCACACGCAGATAATTCCATTTCTGAAGGGGATCTATACTATCCATATTTTATTAATTCAAAAATATACCATAAATGCATATTTCTCGGCTTCAACGTTGGGTCCTTGAGCAACCGTTTCCATACCTTGGAAGCAGTGGGGGGGGGGATGGGGGAAGAGCAATACTGTTACTGTCAGCGTGTTTTATTATTTGTAATCTATATGGCAAATATTCGATTTTCATTACCTTGTCCACTTTTCGTAGCACAAAGGAAACTCCAAAAGTATGCACGCTATACGTTGAGGCCTCGGGGTCAATATTCTTAAATAACTCCAACTCGAGCTCGAATTGCTTTTCGTCGTTCGACGCCACCATCGAGATAGATTTCTGTTCAGAAGCAGCACATCCCATTGTTGTCAACAACCATAAGAATTCTTGTCTGTAGCAATGCAAAATGAGATGATTAGGTGTATTTTATGCCTCGCTGAACCTCGGTGATCTCCACTTTCACGTTCGATTTCGCGAAGTTGTTGTACGCTGGGGCGTCGATCTGACCACCACAATTCATGATTATTGCTTTAGGATCTACACAAGAAGTTTTTCATTTTTATACAGCAGAGTGGCAAAAAAATGGATATATATGCGTAGTATGTAAGCAGCCGTTCACAACCAAACCTTGTGCGCGAACTTGATGTAGAGGTGGACGTCATCGGGGCTCTGGGCCCACTTGAACGCTGGGAGAATTGAGTGCTTCGAATTTCCCTCAGCATTCACGCTACTGCCAAGTAAAGATGCTACGAGAAGCCCAAATTTGACGATAAGCATCTCACTTATTCTTCTCAGCGGTATCGAAGATGATGAGGATGAACCGTCGAGAAGCTCGAGCTAGAAGGCTGTTTTTCTCTCTTCCAAGGCGGCTGTACCCCCTGCAGTTAATCTAATCTCACTGACAAATCGACTAGGTCTTCGTTCGACAGGCGAGAAAGGGGCGCACACACGTAAATCCCTTATGTTGTTTATCCCCTACCAGAACCACAGGCCGCTCTCTGTTATAAGATCTACTAAGGCTGATCAACGTCTTAACGACTTAATAACAGGATCGATATAATATTAGCGACAATAATATGTTGTCAAAAGATGATGGAAAAAGCTTCTTTCCAAAAGTATTATTTGGACTACTGGGTTTGAAATTCTCTTGCGTCAGCGAGTTCGCGCAGCCGTATTGTGTTCCAAAGCAACTTTGGCCCGTTATGGAATCTCTTGCCGAAATATCTCTGCGACAATAACATGTGCTCATTTTCGGTAAATATAGGAGGTAACTCTGCCTCGTCGATCTCCGCTAGCAGGCCGCTGGAGTCTGACTGATTGCAAACGTGAAATGCGGCTGCAATGTGGGATATTCCGCTGATAGAATTCCAGCAAAAAAAGGTTCTTCAGGATATAATTTTAGACATATTTTAGTGCGTCAAATATCTAAGATAAACAGGATATTACTATATCGTTGGTTCACCTCACACGGTTGCTGCCCCTCCCTCTCTCTCGAGCATTCCGAAAATGCAAGCGTTCTCCGAAGTTGCCACTGCCCTCTCGCTGGTAGCTTTCGCATCCTGGCACAGACAATAGGGATGCCCCTGGATTGAGCGAGGCAGAGCATGGCAGCTGGGCCGGCCAACATGTTTTCAACGAGGGCCTTCATCATTCTCTTTCCTGCAGCCGCGTCCGTCGCCGTCGCCGCTGAGGATTATCAACGTAGTCTTCTCCTCAAGGGCAGTAATCGCCATGACTCTTCGACACGCCGAGCCCAAAATGTCCGCCAATTCAATACCCCAAAACGCTTGAAATCTCGTATCCGGTCAAACATTCGCGATGTCTTCCCGAAGAACCAAGGCCCATCATCTAAAAGGATCGCGAATATCACGGCGGTAAAAAATGCGTACCGAATTCTTCACAATCTCACTGGATCCCGGTGCTGGATCACATCCCAAGAAAATGGACAGCAGCCATTGATGCGCGAACAGTTGCACGAGCAACTCATTCGCGAATTGGCTAGGGGGTTTGGGTATCTGCAGTCCCTTGTAACTGGCTTCCTCGATCTCCTCGGACCCAAAAAGCTTGTGGACTTTCTCCACGTAATTAAATAAACCTTGCTGCAATCCCTACTGCTGTTGCAGCAGCAGCAAGACTGACACGCACTGAAATTGATCTATCATTTTATAGGTCAACACCAAACCCATGCCATTGACCATCCGCACAAATCAGCTGAAAACGTCGGCTGAGAGTCTTCGTCGGACGTTAGAATTACGCGGTGTCAAGTTTGATCTAAACATCAGCAACGAGTTTCCTCGAGAGTCTGGATTGTTGACAACTACGAAGAAACCGCCAATTCCCTTAGGAGCGTCTCCTGAGTACCTGTGCGGACATTACATGCTTCAAGGGGCTGCTTCGGTGCTTCCAGCTCTGGCTCTCCAACCAAAACCTGGCGATATAGTATGCAGTGACAGTGATACATTGGCATGAATGAATGAATGGGTGGTGATTGCGGTGATGCTGCTCATTGAACGTCATGAAGAGACCGCTGTTGAGAAGAACCAATCTGTTGCAAAAATCGCATGCAGGTATTAGATTTATGTGCCGCTCCTGGAGGCAAAGCGACGCAGTTGGCAAGTCTCATGAAGGACACGGGCACTCTCATTGTCAACGATGCAAGTGTACGGCGTATCCCAGCTTTGACATGCAACATCCACCGATTGGGGTTAACGAACTGCATCGTCACATCGTTTGATGGCACAAAGAATCTCCAATACCCTTCGCAGCATCATCATCATCATCCTCATCATCGAATGGTGTTCGACAAAGTGCTTCTAGACGCCCCCTGTTCTGGGACTGGGATTTTGTCTCGAGATGTCTCGGCCAGGAGCAAGCGAACCCCGCACGATATCCAGCGATCTTCTCAAGTACAAAAGGAGTTAATCGTTGCAGCGGTCGATGCCTTGAGACCTGGAGGGTCATACATCATAAGTTGAAAGAGAGCAGCCAATTGATTGAGGAGGAGGAGGGGGAGGGAGGGGGCAGCTATGAACGATATAAATACCGATGAGTTCTGTTCCGCGCCAATGTCATATTAAGTAAGATTTCGGCCTTTTTCCTTCTCTGAGAGACTATCTGCTCAATGGTGTGTTGCTACGATTTTTTTGCAGAGAAATGGTCTATTCGACGTGCTCAATAACGGTAAAGGAGAATGAAGAAGTGATTGAAGCCCTCCTTTCGAAAAGGGATGTTAAGGTTGTGTGTGTGTGGGGGGGGGGGGGGGCATATGCGACGGTCATGGATACTGACAAAAGACATTAAGAAAATGTTTCCTGCTAAATCATCATATGTGGTAGTAATAGTTGTTGTTGTTGTCATTGTTATTGTAGTAGTAGCTTGTAGTATTTTTTGTTGTAGTTTTCATCGCGCCCCCCCTAAATTAAGAAGAGGTACTTGACTACCAGGTTATTTCGATCTCTTCTTTCCCCTTTGGTAGCCGAGGTGTCAAACGATGCGGGTCATCCTCCCGACGATTTTCAGCATGCATGGCGCATGCCCGCCGCCTGTACCCCCACGAACACGGGACAGACGGTTTCTTCATTGCGAAATTGCGGAAGATATCAAACGAGGGGAATGCTTACGAGCTTGCAAAGACGCAGGAGGAACGCAGTAAGAGGAAGAAAAGGAAGAGACAACGACAGACAAAGAAACGCGTTGAGCCCCATGTATCCGATTCGTTTCGTCTATTAGATCACGATGAAAGAACTCAGGTTTCGAACGCGCTCAGCAGATATTGTAGTCGCTCTTTTGACTGCTCGATGGTAACTTGTCTTGTTGTCGTTCAACCATCCACATTTCGTGCAACAGCTGACAACGATGATGCCATATTGTAGCGATATATTTCTCCTCATACTTGATTATCATCATCCTGGTTTTCCTGTTATGGTAGAGGCTGCTCTGACAATACGTTGCTTCATAGAACTAAATCGATATACATACGCACGAAACCATTTTTCGCTGTTGAGCATTCTTCCTATGCTGCATGCATGCATCGTGTACTACCATAGGCGAGAGAGGAATACGACATCTACGCTGTGGATGTGGATCCAAGTAGATGTGACGACGATACTACAACAAACACAGCAGGCAGTGGACACATCGTTAGCAGAGTCTGCTACTCCAAAAAGTCTCTGGCCGAAACCGCGAGTAGGATTCAAAAGGTACGATGCAACAGAGAGTGAGAGCAGACGCGCATTCTGTGTGGTTGCCATTCTTGTTCCCATGATGGTTCTCTTTTTCTACTTGTCTCTCCCAGTTTCCGCCCTCATTTTTATCCCCCATCCCTTTTGCAGGAACGTCTCAAATGGTTCGGCACTTGCATTGGCACCTTCCAAGCAGCGGCCCCAAGATCGAAAGGGAGAGCAAGAGAAGGACCAGAGCAAGGAGTAGGAAAGAGATCAAAATCAACATCGATTTGTCACAATCGGTTTCATCTCGGGATAACTGCCCTGGGCTTGCTCGAGAAAAACGCGCGATTCAAGCTTATCCTTACCAAAAAAGGTGGCTATCTGCAGCAGCAGCAAGTTCATAACTTTGACTCCTTACACATGGGACAAACGTAGAAGGCGTAAGAAGAACAGAGACTAGCAAATGTTCATACATGCAAATAGGTGTATATATATATATATATATATATATATATATATATTTATAGAGAGAGAGAGAGAGAGAGAGAGAGAGAGAGAATGTGTGTGTGTGTGTGTGTGTGTGTGTGTACATAGCATGTGTGCCTACTATATTCAGGAACAATGTCATTCGTGTATGGAAATGACATCACTTTGGACCAGATTGCCTCTCTCAATGTCTCAAACCCAGACGATATTGAGAGGCCAAGAGCTAATGATGGTGTAGTAATATTCTCCAACGATGGCAAAGATGTTACTGCCTCGAAGCAAAACGAGGCCGCTTTTAATAGTAACGAGTGTTCCGAACCTTGTCCCCTTGCTTTGGGTTTTGGAACGTTTACCAATCTTGTAGACTCCATTGATATGCGGCATGACTCCAGAAAGCCGGAATTTAGCTTGAGCGTCAATTCGTCAAATGAGAATTGTGACGAATGCAATGGACCTCAATCACGAAAAGAAATCATAGTTCAGCGTGTTGCTGATGTAGGAGAATACATTCGGGACCAGGATCGTTTGCTTGGCGGTGGAGTCTAAGTCTCTCACATGCGCATTATCTACATTAAACTTCAGCATCGTGTTAATGAACTTCTAGATTCAACTTGTGATATACGTGGGCGGGCCGAGATACAATCAGTCATATTTCGCATGCGTGGTTTATGCCAGCATGTTTTTTTACGGTGCAGCGCACGCACGCGCCGTAACGCGCCTGCATCAAAACCACGCGTGCGCAGTGATCTATCTTTTGGTTCCAGCGCTTTCGGGTGGACAGATGCATTTATTTCTAATCTTACGGAGCATACATTGACCCTCGTACATATAGCATGATCAGGGTAGTGCATGGCCTAGAGCGTCCATCTGCCCCGCGAAACGCGAGATGCTTAAGCACTCATGAGCATCATATGATTCAACGCCAATGTCACGATAACCTGCCATGCGTCACGGGTAACATGTTTCTCTCGCGTGCTTGTTCTGACGAGCCTCCAACCTTATTTCATGTCATGATAGCTTCTTCGCTTGCCGCGAACCGGACATCGTATCACTGCACGCACACGAAAGATGCGTGCACCACGATTAATGCTGCATGTATATCGATGATGACTAAAACGCATTGCTATAGGGGTGGGCATGCGATGGTATCATAGTACGCATGCAGAGAATTTTGCAAAACTCTATGATTTCCAGTTCACGTCTTGGATTGCTAATGTGCCCTATTGATTTCCATTTGATTTAGATATCTTTACGTTTCCCTTCTCTGTTGGTCACTATTTCTCCCTTGGTTTTTAATTTCTCGAGGAGGGGGTATTGATTCCTTCTCTACGATATTGTGAGCTCCACAGATGACAAAGAGCAAGACCACCAGCAACAAGAGAAAGTTAATAAGTCCAAACATGCGCGATTGTTGTAGCCAAACTTTCGAATTCTGATGAAGATAACGACCAGATCACGCATTGAAAGATTGATATCGAAACATACTATATTACATAGCTCGTGATTGATCTACCTGGCAGTTATACTCAGCGAGATGGTATATTGAGACTATTCCAAAACATACCCCCAGCGCAAGTGCCGCTATAATCCACAATATGCTGAAAAATATTCCACAAATCTGATAGCAGAATTTCATCTTTGTAGGTGTGTTGTGGTATAGTGATTGCGCAGATATCCGTGAATGTCCATTACGATTACATAAGAAAAATGTAGATGCATAGCTCCAATCCTTCCTCTCTGCTTGGAAATTTAATGCCAAAAGTGAAGAAGGCACCCCCAATTCCCTGTTAAGTAGCAAAAGTCAATGGAATGTAATCATCACCACAACACCAACATTGTCGCCACGAATGCCATCATCAATTACAAGATTTTCGGGACAAATTGCTATCATTCTGGAAGAGGCATCATAAATCTATATCCTCTTCAGATGTCACTGACGAATCCAAGACTTGAAACGCCAGCTGTGACCCAGAGTGTGTCGAGATTTTCGGTGCAGTTCATGGCAAGCTGATCGAGCCAAGAATTAGATCAGCACAATCAAAGTGTAAAAATATGCTAATTTTGTGCACATTCTCACGATCTCATTTCTTTTGAAAAAACAATGCAATAATGATTCGTTGCTTACTGACTTCGAGAGCAATTAAGAACATATAAACTGGAGAGACAATGTAATATAGTGAGAGAGTCCAGAAAACCGTTTGTATAATCGGCTTGTGATCACTGTCGATGAGCTGCTGCTGCGGCTGCTGCTGCGGCTGCATCCCACCACGAAGAAGAAAGGAAGAGGAGCTCACTGCAATTTCTATTCCATCGCTCGTCTTCGGTAAAAGATTCTGATTGAACCCATTTTCCCTTTCTTTCACTTGAATCTCACATCCACTCTGGTAGAGGAGTGGTGCCTATGGCATTTTTAAGTTTAAAATGTCAGGTCAAGAGCCGAAAGGTCAGCTACGCACGCAATAACCTGTTCGTCGATATAAACCACTTCGTGGGGAGGCATTAAATACCCTAGCTGTTCAGAAGGGATATACTAAGGAGCTTCATTAGGTGGCGGCCATGGACCTTCTCTGTTTGATGCCTATTTTTTCCGAATTTTGATTTTTGAACGGATGCTCGATAACTTGAAGTATTTGTGAAATCCATGCCATCCATATGCTGCGACATTAAATTGAATCGGTTTTTATAATTTTGAAAAGAACCCCAAGACGCAGATGTGAAAGGACAAGCATTGTTGTTCCGGAAATAGGGGTTTTGAGGAATCTCCGCAACGCTGTTCGTGGAGCACCAATTCCCGAGAATTCTCCTACTTTTTGGGGCAAGAAAGGAAGATGGCCATCGCACCTATGCCCGTAGCAACAGCCTGCACCCTTGCTCAGTGTGTAGCCCTCTACAGTACTTTTTTCCTGGGTACGAAATCATGTCAGAGATGTGGTTCGTTTGAAACTGCTTGTTCCCTACCTTCGTGGTAAAGGTTACAATTTTCGTAGGGGCACCAGCAACCATCCTCAGGCCTGAACCGGCAAAATTTATCGGAAGGTGCATGTGGTTGACTTTTCAAACAAACTGGATGCTCCTGTGTTACTACTCCCTAACGGTGAGATGGCTAAAAAAGAATAAACATATTTGGCAGATTCAGCAGCATTCATCAATCAGGTTATCGCTGGTTTTGTGTCTCTCCCGAACTTGGAAATTTTTCTTGTAACAATGTTCCCGTTGGCATTCGCTTTGGCGATATTTCTCACAGTTGCATACTATGGTAATTTGTATTCACATGAATATTCGCCCAGAGAGATACACATTTTATGTGCCAACCATGTGTTATTTGGACTAATAATTATCCAAAAAATCGTAGCCTTGGACCACTTCAATCCCGAACAACAACTGCGAAGGGGCAAATTGAAGATGAACGGTTATCCATGGATTTTCCTCAATCAACATCTCGAACACGGTTTAGGCGCCCCCTTTATGATTCTCTTTACCTACCTTCATTTACCTACAGAGACAGTACCCACGTATCTTAGCATCTTTATTGTAGCGGTATACTTGACTCTTTATCTAGTTTTTATCCACCTCAACTGGGTAGCGACTGGTTCTTGGCCTTATCCCTTTATAGAGGAGATTGAGAGAGATGCAGGTTCCGCAGCAAGAGAAGCAGCCCTACTGGGCCTTGTCGGTCTGTTCACTGCCTTGGGATTTCTTGATAAATTCTGCTACCAGCAGCTGCAATAGTGCAGCGCATTGCGTCAGTGTGTAACATGCAATAGACACAATATACTTAGCATATTGTCATACAAGCTGCGATGTAGCTGCACTGAGCTATATGTGTGCACATGTACACACGCACGTAATCAAGCGAAGACCTGTCATGCACATACCTAGATACGCCTACATTGCCTACATGGTCGCAACATATTTCTAGATTTGCATACCAGCGCTGTGTCATTGTTATTCCATGACATAAACGTGTGCGCGCTAAGAATTGCTGGGTGACACACACACGTGCATGTATCACTTCAGCAGTGGGAAGATGTTCGAAGTAGCCGTGATGCGACATGTGTGGCATGTGTAATGAATTGGATGGCATCATTCGATCAGCGAGTACAGCAGTAGAAATCTTGTTCAATGGTGTTCTCACACATAGGAAATTATTTGAATTTATTGGCACCGTTTTGCGCTGACACCTTGCTGAGACCAAGGTTCTAAGGGTTGTCTCTGTGTACTTCCTGTGACACATCGCAGCTCTTGATAGCGGTTTGCATCATAACCTCGAAATGAGCTGACTTTCGATTAATTTGGCTGGAAGCGACCCAATCTTCATTGCTGCTTTGGCTTCCGAAGAATCTTCATGGCTCCTCTCATGATTTTATTGAACCAAAAAACTTGCAATCCATAACCAACTCCATAGGTAACTATGCACGTTCCAAGCTGGAGGTGGCCTAGTTCCTTAACCTGATCACGCATCATCAAGATGCGAAGTCCTATCCAAGCACAAAAACAGATCCGCAGGATGAACCATCCAATGGTCATTATTAATCCATTTACCAAATAAAGCTTTGGATGGCTGTCCTTCATACCCAATTCTGAGAGAAACCATCGAAAATTGATGAATGGAGTAGTTGCCTCAAGCAGCATGACCATCACGGCCATACCATGGGCAAATTTATTGGTGCACATGTCTCCGAAAGAATACACAGTTATCGTATGATGAATCACATTAGCAACGTTTCCTGGCCATTGCGCTCCATAGTATAACGCTAATAAGAGATCCGAGAAGATGTATCCGAGTAGAACATGACAGCATGCTGTGGTCGCGGGAGTATGTGCAAAAAAATCCTCCGATGTCCACAGATTTCCTTCACAAATCGCACAAAAAGCCCAATATGTTATGGCGAACCCATGGAGAGTACTCACAATTGAGGCTGCCCAGTAAGATTTCATAGCCCCATTTAGCTTTTTGTAGGTAGGTGAAACAAGTCCAGAGTACGCACGGAAGGTCCAAAACAGCAGTTGAGAAAGGACGAACCAGGGGAAAGCGCCCACTACAGTCTTCTCAATTTCCACATTGAAATTCACTGCAGGCTTCATGGTCGCTAGTTGGACGAAAGACTGAAGAGATAATTTTACTCCACGGTGTGGCTGAAGCGATCCAACGGCCTTTCGATCCGGCCAGCAATCCGAAGGAAATGTGAAGACTTACTTGGTTCATGGTCTGCGACATCAGAAAATATCTAGAAAATCAAAAATTTCCAGCCAGAGTAGGGTACTTGGCGTTTCGTTACCCTTCCAAGTGCTTTTGTCGCTGAAACAGATTCACCCACTACCCTCTCTTTCTGGATGTATTTTGGACATTGCGACAATGCAACAGATTAAGCAAGAACAAAGGGTATTTGGACTGTGCGACTTGATGCTGGTGTTGTCTCATAAGTATGACGACTGCTCGTTGCTCGCTCCTAACAACGTGCGACCACTGGCAGTTGGATCTCCTCTGTGTGAGATGAGCACCTCCTCCAGGGAGAAGAAGCCCCAAGAGTCAGTCAAATCAACCTTCTTCGAATTTCCTCTTCGTTGCAACTGTCGGTATAATGGTGTGGGAGGGCATTCATTCTTTACTGATACTATTGGTCCTAAATGTTTTAACACAGCGTGGTTCTGGAGGAAAAAATGAGACTTGTCGGCCTCCGCGTACCCGCACGAAAATGTGGGCTCTTGATGGGCAAACTGCGGAGTGAAAAGTATGTGCCAGGATAAGTTCAATTACTCCTTAAAATTGAGTATGATTTCCTCGATGTTCGTAGGTTTATACTTCACATCAAGCGAATCAAGGTAGTAGTTGTAGTAACTAATTTGAAGTTGATGGCAAGTCCCATTCAGTAGCCAACACCATCGCAAATCATCTAAGTTTATGAATTATCCTCTAGCCAGTAGTAGATGCTCCGAGCAATTCTTCCGAGATTGCAAAGGACGACAACAAAGAGCCCTCCGGATCTCATATCGTGGCAGCAGCGGCAACGCGGCAAAATAAGTCCGCGTCTGAGAAAATTATCCTGCTCGATTCAAAAATCACTGCCTTGGACCTGAATGAAATGGATTCAGCAACAAGTTATTCACTATTCCCTTATGTGATATCTAAACCTTCACGATCAGAATTTTGTAACCTGCCATGCACCTCATAACTAGGGGATTTTTGTCTGTCAAACGGCGCGATTCCTGTATTTCACACTCTTCTACTCGACAAGGAGAAACACATGTCACTCGCGGAGGTAAGTTCCAACAATATGAACTAGAGGGTGCTGTAGGATTTCTCAGTCAGATTTCGTAAATTTAGAATCCATTTAAGAAAGTTAAAATTGATTTTCTGAGAATATCTAGTTCTTATCACGTTATATTTGCGTACCAGACCCTCAAACGCATCCTTCCAAAAGGGACACCAATTATCACGTCGTTTGAGTCTGTGGGTCACATCGTACACCTAAACCTCTTGGATCAACAGATGCCCTTCAAGTACTCGGCATTATCAGTTGCTAATTGCACTTGATTGCACACTCAATTGCTGGTTGTATGATGATGATGATAACAGCGTGTTTGTCCTTCGCAATGAACACCAGGGTACAAATTGGCGAAGCCATATTGAAAAAGCTCCCTAATGTAAGCAGTAACTCTGACAATGATCTCCTCACATTCACTCTCCCCACCTGATCCCCTTTGCGATGTATTGACATTAAAGGTAAAAACAGTGGTCGTAAAAACGGGCAAGATAACAGACAGGTTTCGGGTATTTCCCATGGAGGTTATTGCAGGTATAATATAGCATTCGCAACAGAAATGAAGCTCAGTTCCCCCACCGGCGGCCGCTTTCATTTACCTTTGTGGGTAGGTAAAAAAGACTTGGAGACGGAGGTAAAGGAACATGGATGCAGATTCAGACTAGACTACGGAAAGGTCGGCGCAGGGCTTTCAGCAAAATATCCACGACGATAGTGTTATCGATTGATGGCAATACAACGTCCTACGAGGGCCCCTAAAGATATTCTTGGCGTAACCTTAGCTACAGTTGCTATTTGTTACTGCTGGTGGTACGTTCGTTAGGTGTATTGGAACTCACGCTTACAAACAGAACACGCGCGGATAGTGAGGATGCTCCACGTATGATTTATTACTAGCGTTGCATTTTTTTTTCAAATATATAGATTTTGCGGTATGATTGTGAAGCCCTCCTCTCCTTCGCCAGACTTATTCGTCCTCACTCTACGATGTGTATATTGTTATCAGCGGGATGACATCGTATGCGATATGTTCTGCGGGATCGGCCCTTTTGCAGGTAGATTTAATCGTTTGCTGCTGCCCAAGGAGGGGGGCACCAAAGAACTACCTATAGTCGCAGCCGTAGGGCACAGCAGGATTAGATGGTACGATGTGTTGTTGTTGATGTTGTTGTTGTTGTTGTTGTTATTCCCAGTTCCTGCTGGAATGAAGGGTGTCAAAGTCTATGCCAACGACCTCAACCCTGAGTCTTTTAAGTGGCTAAAGGAAAACGTCCGCCTTAACAAGGTGATCACTGCCTAGAAGGGTGGTTAAAGTAGCAGAGAGTGGGTGTGCACGCGGAAACGCGCGCGTATTCTCAGCCATCGTCCCTCCGTCGATGTGATGGAGAAATAATACAGAAGTGTGATTGTGGTGTTCGGTCTTTGTTGTATATTCTGAGTTGACCGCATCTTCTAAGGTCTCACATCGGGTTGAGTGCTTCAACCTCGACGGACGAGAATTTGTGAAGGACATCACGAAGCGCATAATGGCAACAGAACAGCAACTCTACAATGTCGATAAATCTCGCCTCACCGTCTGATTCCCGCATGATTATTATGATGAATGATGATGAATGATGGTGATGGTGATGGTGATGATGATGATGTGCTGTAAATATGTACTCCAGGTTGTGACAATGAATCTCCCTGCCATAGCTATTGAATTCCTGGATGTCTTCAAGGACTTATACCCACCTACATTTACCAAGGCAATGATGACGAGGATGCCGATGTCTACTGATATATCAGCCCATGAAGAAACATACATGCACCTATGACTGATTGAGAAAGTTATTATTCCTGGCTGCTTTGTTGTTCTTCTTCTTAGGACCAGATGCCTCGGATACATTGCTACTGTTTTGCAAGAGGAGAAACGTAGTTCTTAGAAGAAGAGACAACACAACAACACAATCGCTCCTTAAATATCTCATTCATTGCAACTACTTCTACCGATTTGCTCTTCCTGGTCTCTTGGTTTGATCGACTATTCCGTTGTGGTTGGTACGATTATTAGTCCGGAGGAGTTGAGAAAGGATGCTCTCGATAGGGTACCTACATATGTATGTAACATAGCTGGAGGAACGTTTCTTAGAAGTCGCCATCTAAAGATTTCACGAATTAATTTATTCAACATTTTAGGTTGAAGACGTTCTAGGCCATAAAATTGTTCAAGTCGATGTGCACAACGTTAGGTCGGGCTATATTGCTGTCATGTCGCAAAGGAACATTTATGAAACTTTGCATTTAAATGTGGGTTCATTTCAGCTACTGCAAATTTCTTTTGATAAGAAGAAATGCAGAATTGGACGCGCGCGTGCGTGTGTAGCATTTACTCATGGAGTAATACGCCAAGCAAAGCCTTCCCCTAGATGATGCAATACATTCTGATAAGCACGTGTTCGTCAGCTTATTTGCGTATGTGTGCGCATTTGAGCAGTGTATACAAACCCTTGCCGTATGTGTAGGTGTCCTTCCGTATCTTTGATGGTCATCACTTAGATTCGTTTTTTGGTTAGGAACGTTGCCCCTAAAAAAGAAATGTTGTGTTTGTCCTTTGATTTGCCCTGCGTTGTTGGCTGCCGTCGGACACGCAACGAAGAGTCCGACTCCAAAAGCGGCCACAACGAGGAAATGGTAGAAGTTGGGAGCAAGAAGCGAGCAGAGAATCCTTCCTCGTCAGTGCAACCTGTTGACCCCTCAGACAGCAATATAAAACGCAGGAAAACTGCTGGATTGACATGAGTATTACCTATGACATTGCTGATTATTTCATGATCAACATCGAAAGTGATGGCGAAATCCAAAAGTGGTGCAGCGATGAGTGCTAAAAACAGATGCTATGCGGTGCATACATTCCATTGCCTCCATCTATGGCATTGACGCGCTAACCAATAATACAGCGGAATGCATGACTCACCGTATTTGACTCACGTGAGAATGCGCACTTAGGACAAACATGAGCTAGCATGATCAACTGATAATAGCCCCATGTAGACTCACACTTATAGCATATAGTATATGTTTCTACGCTATATTTTACGCATGCGCACATACAATGCAATAATAATGCAAATACATATTTAATATCCATTACAGATGTTTGTGGTGATGCTAGTGCCAGCGTTATTTTTACTTACTATGGCTAGATGGATGTAAAACTATATCGGTTGCAGCACACACGTCGTAGCGTCGATCATCGTAATATTTAAGTTGTACGTATCGCACACAAAGCACCGCGAGCGCTGTATATCTTGCCTGCTACCTCGCAGGGCACATCACACATGCCACGATGCACTGTCACAGGTTGTACGACATTGCAAAGTGCGCTAAATGAACGGGAGATGGCGATATAGAGATGAACGTAACAAGCTGATGCGTGACGCTGTGACGGCATGCATAAGGATAGTCGCTGTGTAGGCATATGAACCTCAAACATGGCACAATGCAGATCGACCCAGGTAAACACGATCTCGCACCCTTCTGCCATCGATGTCATGTGTGCACACTCAATCAACCGCGGCCACTTCAACTCAATGCGCATCCTAGTGCTCGTTCCAATGGAACCGAAGCGTGATCAGCCTCCTCCTGGTGCTAGGAAGAAGCTCTCAAAGCTGCCACTAAGTTGCCGATAAGGGATTGACATCCCTCTGCCTGATTGTGTTGCCCTCTCGAAAAATTGACCGATAGGTATATTTAAGCGCATTGGTTTGTATGGCAGAGCTGTCAACGGAGCGTTTTCATCTTCCACGTCTCCGTTTTGCAAGGCATAACTCATCGCAATATCTGGAGCAAGGAAAGCAAGTACGTTTTGTCCTCCATCGTCAAGTGCAAGATGCTGTCTGGAGCTTGCACTATCTTTCTTACCTAGAACCCAAACCTTAAATCCAGAATCCAGAAAGGTTGCAGCGGCTGTGTTTTTGACTTGAAGAACTTTGTCGGAGGTGTCTGGGTTAGCTTCAGCCAGAATAAGGGCGTGCAACACAGCTTCAATTTCGATCACGCTCAGCCACCTCAAAAAGTGCGGCAAGACCTCAGCAGCAGAGAACGATGCGTACTTCCCTGATCTCATGTCCACAGCTGTATTGAAACCAAAGGCCTCCATATTGTGATTGCTGAGGTAGTCGATCGTGTTCAAGAGCTGCTTACCAGTCATACGCGTTGTATTGTATGGCACTTCGGATGGAGGAATGAGGTCGGGATGTGTGAAGGCTGAGAGAGTTCGCGGGTATGTCTGTGGGCTTGGGTACCATACAAGATTCTCTCCGGACGTTTCGAGTGGCTTCACCTCTTCGATCATGTGCTCCTTGGCCTCATCCCCTGTTAGGGTTGGGAGAAACCAAGAGGCGTAAGCCACGCACCTGACAATTCGAGTTGCACATCATCGTTAGAAAGACGAGCGCTTTTCCGAATAGTTATGGCGGTCTTAAGGAATGGCACGAAGAAGGATTGATGGATCTATCACCTTTCTTTCCGGAACTGAGCGACCGAGTCTCTAGCGACATGCTCTCCGGTTTTCGACACATGCTCTTGTGCCATGCTCATTCGCGCCAGTCCATACTCAATGGCCCAGGCTACGTCATCAGCACCGGCGGAGCCCAAACCCCCTGCCTCCCCTTCTATGCCGATATCTTTGAAAACGGACAACTGGTTTCCAACCTTGAGCAGTTCGTTCATACCCCAGTCCTCGCGACCTTCATTCCAGAAGCTTAAGAACCGCTTGGGGCCAGCAGCACCCTTATTTCGCACATTTGTTTATTGAAGGAATCAATATGATACTCTGGCTGCACGGAAGGAAGGAATACACACACACACTATTGCCCACATTGCAAAAGAACGATACAATCTACCTGCGGCCCTCGCCCCCCTCGAAAGCGCTTCCCTACCCCATCCAGCGATCGAGCCGCGAGCCGCGTCACAGCGCAGGTCCTGGCAGCCATCAGGGTCCGACGGAAGTACAAAGTTCCAACGAGTTAGTAAGTGGGCTAACTGCTTAGGATAAAGTTGGGATATATTTTTGACCAACTTTATTCGTGGATGGAGACCAAGTGCAACAGGTGCATATCTTAGATATATTCGGTGTATTTAACTTTCCAATATTATTCTCCTCTAACAACTAATACAACATTTTTAGATGGGCTTATTTTTCGACGTAGCTCCATGCAACAATGGCGATCGGTCGGGATCATTGACTAAATCCTAGAGGAGCCTGAGGAGGACCCCCAAGTCGTGATGGAGGATGGTGTAGATTCCAGGCCAACACAATGGGAGGAGTGTTCGAAGAACGACACAGGCGTCAAAAGGGGTGACGAAGAGAAAGGTACTCATAGGAAGGGCAAGACCACGTCCCCAACCCCATTGTATCGCTACACACCAGAACAACACCCTGCGAAGATAAAAGTCAATCAATGGTTAGTGGAGTCCGCGAGGCGGGCATTCACGAAAGCTAGTAAGATTCCCGCCAGCAGCTCATCGCCCTCTACCACCACCTCATGGGGACTAATCCTTGACACTGAGCACCTCTTGACCTTAAACTCTCTCGACCAAATAAAGGACTTCATACCCCGCTCGCGAATAATGATACCAAACTTAGATCGGCGTGTGGTGTCGTCGGTGCGCAAAGCTGGAGCACGTGCCTCTCGGTGCGAATCCCATAAGCTGATATCATCGCTGTCGGGCTGCCAATTGTCGTGCCGTTGTCGAGTTCTCGAGCATACTTCTAAATTCTGTCTTGCCAGAACAGCTCCGAGGGTACTATCACACTTCGATGATGAACCTGCAGCTGCTGAGAAGAAGAATAGCAGCAGCTTGGTAAACTCTAACCTATCAAAGACGGCAGGTGCCGTACGGAGATTAAAAGACGACAAGTATCTCAGATCCTTGCTTGAACCCTGGCAGGATTTGGCAAGGGAAAAGGAAGTAGTTGTAGTAGAGAATGGAGGAGGAGTGCCTCGCCAGACACAACAGCAAGGATCTAACAATCCCGATGGAGGAGATCGACAAATGGGAGTAGGCGGAAATAAGAAAAAAGAAGAAGGGAGTTGTCTTCTTCCTTGCCAAAATTCACGGTCGCTGAGGTTTATCTGGCTGGACTATTGTGGCGCTTTTGGGGGGTAGCAGTTTATGCTATAAGTATGCATGTATGTTCATAAGAACGAGCGCGAGCCGTGACCTTGCCCCTTGATAGGGGATATTGAACAACTGCGTTGTTGATTTATACGACCATGCATTATTTGTACTTCTCCTCAGGGTGAAGGGCCGGAGGCGTCGACAAGATATAAAGCAGCTATTCAATCACCACCTTATAGGGGGTTCGCCAGCTATTCTTGCCATTACTACTGCACAAAGAGGAGGCATCATGCAAATCTACCCGTGAGTTTTAACATAATGAATATTTAACGCCGCCATACATTGCCATGTAAGTGTTGCGAAAACTACAGCAAATCCATGGAGAGCCATGTGAACGACGTTGTCATCGTTCTCCTCCATCATCACATGACTTAGCATCTCCTCCTTGACGCTGATACCTTGCCTTTGATCATCACACAGGTATGAGGTAGTGGACCACCTGGTTGCTTTTGTGACAGGAGTTGCGACTGGAGCTGGCTACGAAGCTAAGACAATAGGGTGAGTATTTAGTAGTAGTAGTAGTAGTAGTAGTAGTAGTAGTCTGGTAAAATGATCACACGTCGTCTACATGCATGCATGCAGATGATGAAAATCGTCGGTACGCCTGCCGAGTGCGCTAATCGAGCAGCAGCCTCAGCAGCAATCTTTTAAAGAAAATGTTCCTTGCCCCACCCTCACCACTACAGGTGCAGCGCGTATATGAACGTTGCATTCGCACAGTGGAAGAGAATGAAAGATGAGCACGCGATTGGCAACGGTCAAGATTCAATTAGCACCGCATTTGACAGTGTATTCGAGCGTATGACCAAGGGGAGGGGCATGCTCTTCACAGTCGCGTTCGAAGTGACGGAAAGAAAGGGAGGGGGAGCGAGTAAAGGTGAGGACGATTCTTTACAATCGACTGGAAGTGACCGCGATCTCGAAAAGGACGAAGACAAGAAAATATTTGGTGGAAGAGCTGAAAGAAAAGATAGCAAATCAGAACAAGACATTCGGAGGAATTCCTCTAAAGTCATCAATGAAAACGAGGAGGAGGATAGCGACGCTGGGAAGAAGATCAACGAGGAGGAAAATTGTGCTTTGAGGCACTTCAAGGGGAGCTGGAAGCTAATGCAGTTTGCCCACGACCCTGGAACGGCATATCCTATGTGGAATGCGCTCAAGGCAAGTGAGGAGGAGGAGGAGGGGGGGGGGGTGGGGAGAAACCTAAGGGATATTATCGTGCTAACAGCGGCAGCCCTCATTGTCATAATCCTGTAGTTTTATTGCCATTTGATATCATTGCGTTTCCTGGGTTTTGTATGATGGTTTGTTCAGTGGGTAGGAGCTCATTTCAGCAGCCATGTGCATAGGGGCTGGCGGGTAGTATGCGTGGACTTCAAGCTGCTTCCGACTGTGCGTGCCTTGGTAAAGAGCATATGTTCTAATTATACGATTCGCAATCGTAGCATACTAAGCTGAACGAAACAACATCGATAATTTTGTGTCTTGCGTGCCTCCCCCCTTACACACACACACACACTTTCTCTCTCCATTCTCGTCAGATGGAAGTGGATGGTATAGAGTCAATTGACGCTATAATAGATGATGAAACGGAGCTTGCCGCTGCACAGTTTGCATTGGGAAGGTTGGGGGCCAGGGGCAATGGGCCAAGGAGGGGGTACGGCAAATGTGAAAGGAGGGGGATGCCAAAAACGACAGAGGACTCAGTTACAGCAGCAGCGAAACCAGCATCTTTCCTTACTACTCCTCAAAAGCAGCAGCAGCAGGATGAGGAGAACGAGAAGGATCATCGAGCAGCAGCAGCACATGTCTCCTGTATTCACTACGATAAGGCCGAGCTACCAAGGTCTTTAAGGAGTAGGAAAAACATAGTGACGATGCACACTCGTGTATGTATATTATACGAATTTGTAGATGGGGTTGGTGTTTGTTCACAATGATTTTGCCCTTCCCCTCGTTTGAAGCCTGTGATGCTGTTATGTAGCAGCACCAATGAGATCCTCGAAGGGTACTCTTTGCCATCACCATATGTCGTTAATATTGATGTTCTCTGCTGCTGCTGCTGCTGCTATTTATTTTTCCAATCGGAGTACAGCCCGGACGGGATGGACAAAGACCAGCGATTCATAGTGAACCACCAACTCACACGTCGGACGGTGCATTTCGCGCACTATGTGCAAAGCCTTGTGCGGCAGGTAGGTGGCGAGGATGATGCTGATGATGATGACGACGAGGATAATGATCAAAACAAATACGCGCGTTGTAGCAGCAGCAGTCATACGAAGGGAGAGGGAGCCGATGAGAGAAGCAGCAGCAGCAGCAGCAGCGCTACAGCATGTCCGAATCGACCATTGTTAGGCAAGAAAGTAAGTCCATCTACCAGTCACATGAGATGCAAGAAGACACTACAGGGCGTGTGGATTAATGTTCGCAGCTTCAAGACCTTTACACTGAAGCAGATCGAGACGTGCGGTCAGTGGCCAGAAATAGAGCAGCTGTTCAAGTACGGCATCCTTTCTCCTCCCCCCCCTTCGGAAACGAAAGCCATGGGAAATGCAGCACCTACAACTACGGCAGGGAGGTTATCGTCCTTACCACCAACTCCTCTAATTCTTGGGTTAATGCTCAGCCACCGAACTAACTTCGAGTGCTGGGATGGTGAGGCTGTTGACCGTGTCGTGATTTCTCTCAAAGCTATGGTACGATCTTACAACTACACTCTACTGAACGTGCAAGTTGTCAGATTTGCTATCGGAAACCCGCACATGTACATCTTGCTCAAAGTATTGCATCCTTCACAATCATTCCGCAGCGAAGGGGTTGCCCCCGCCCTTTCTCCGCCTCCAGTTCCTCCCTCTATTAGTGTAGGTGGAGGAGGAGCACCCCATGGCCCATCGGCAAACCCAGTACGATCAGAGTCAGCTCGACCAGCAAAGAAGCTGAAGATAATGAACGAGCAGCAGCGGCAGCAGCAGCTTGCAGATGTGTCCACACCCCCTCCCCCCCCTCTCGTTTCACAGTGGCGATTTGATTCATCCTGGAATGTTGAGAGGATGCCAAAGATAGCCGCTCCACATGCTACCAAGTTCAAACTGGCAACTGAGACGGTGCTGTTCTTCATAGAGCACTTTCACTGGGGGCGGCAAGCCCGAACAACAACAACAACAGCAGCAGCAGCAACAACAACTGCGTCATCAAGATTGTCGTCATCATCCACGCGGAGATTAAAAGTAGCAGTTTCGGAGCCCGGTTTCCACTACTGTCTGCCAGCATTGCTAGGTCTAGAACCCGGTGAGAATGAATCTATCAGACAATGTCATGACACTCCCTCGCAAAGCCAGAAGCAGCAGCAGCACCACCACCACCACCAACAACAACAACAACGTCAAGGTAATTGTAACGACGAAGATGTCCGATTTGCTAAGCACGTTTGCTGCCTCACCAATTCGAGAATGGAGTATCGCCACCTGCTGGACGAGAGAGGACTACGTGACAGCCCAGAAGTGGACGTTTTATGGTTAAAAGAACGCGATCACGCTCTCGGTTCTAATGGAAGTCGTAGCAGCAGCGAGCACGTGGACGACCGAAAAGGCCAAGTCAAAGCTGCCAACAGTGACAAAACTGAAGCGAACAGCAACAACAATAATAATAATAACGGTGTATTACATGATGCTAAAAGCATCAACCAGAGTACGACTATTATCCGCGGTACTCAGACGGGCAAGCATTGTCTCAGCTCGCACCTCTCCGGTTGCGACGGTATAGTTGTCTTGACACAGCACGGGGCTGTTTCCTGCAACAATACGTGGATGCAGACAATCAAATCGTGGATTGATACGTTCACATTGTCCTCGTCACCATCAACATCACCATCGTCATCATCATCATCACTGAGGTGGCTAGTGATCATGGTGGAAGACTCCGGGGAAACGTCTATGCTTATTCCTATTGTGAGGAAATACGCTCAACAAGCAGGGTTCTACACATCCGCCACATGTGAAAAGATGTTTCACCGAGGCAATAGGTGATAATAATACACTGTATGCTCTGTTGCCCTTATTAGTGCTATGTCAACGAATTGTGCTGCTTGCGAAAGCAATCCTACACCTGACGTGTTGTGGTGTTTGACTACGCTCCCCTTTCATGATGAGCCATATTAGAGCGTTCGCTACGACAATGATGTCCATCCAGAGAGCCACCGCCATCATCATCAATATCATCATCATCATCATCATCATCATCATCATCATATTTCTCACCATCGTCTTTCCACTCACCATCCACTCTCAGGTGGGCCTTGATATGCGCAATTTTGGAGAGTGGGATAATTCAGCAAGATATTCTGGGACAAAAAAAGCAACAGTCGCAGCAGCAGCAACAGTCGCATGACAAACGAAAGAAAGCCCGTCAGCGTTGCCGTGATCCACCCCCGCCATTGACTGAAAGAGCAAAAGCTTTCTTCGAGTCAACGAAATCACGGCTATGGAAGGCGAAGGTCGGACGGGCCACGGTGGCGCGAACGTTCATATGATGATGCCGATTGAGTCACCTTGACCTTCTTAGGCTTTTAAATTTTTTAGAATGAAAATGTTTACGAGTCAGCATAATACTCCGTATTGTCGGCACTTGTATGTGTCGCTCGGCACACTGTGCATGACATAGCTTTATTTGGACATGCAGAAGCTGTAGTATTACAGCTAACATTCAGCTAGTATATTCTCCACCTTCCATTACTTCATGCTTCTTATATTTCTGTGTCTACACCAAGGAAAACTGCCAACTATTAATCGCTTTCGATCATGATTCATACTATTGTAGCCACATGTACAGCACCACCTCATGCCATGCATAGCCATGCATGATAAAAATAGGAGCAATTGCTTCGTTGTTCTTCATATGCGCATTGAATTACAGTACACCAACATATGCGTTATAGCATGCATTTGTTGTGCTTTTGGAGCATTCAGTAAGCGCTTTTACTCTTCATCACCAGGAAGCATTCCATCCGTGTTATTTCTCACGGGGACGAGCGCGTAAGCCACAACTCCGCCCGCGGATGATGTAGATACCTTTCGCTGCTTGAACCTTTATCGTGGACATTTAGGGACAACAAATTGTGCAAGAAAGAGAGATCAGAAGGAATGTCGTATCTAAGTCTAGTAAATATAAATGCTACTAGTGTTCACCTACCATCGATATACTGCAAATAACACAGCATATGTGAGGGCGAGTGCAACCACCAAGACCGCAGCAATGGCAACGTAGAACCAAGAAAACTCCTCTCTGACCCTGTTAAGCGCACCACACACACCCTCATTCGTGACACCACACAGCTCTATGGTCAACGAAAGCACGATTGAATGCAATTTTGTCAAAGTGTATGAGGAGGAGGAGGAGGGGGAGGAGGAGCAGGGTAGATATTTACGCGGACGACGGGTAACTAACCGACCAACCTTGAGGCCGGTCTTTTGTAAGAGGCGTTGTAGGAAGGTCCTAGCGTTGGGCTTATCGTTGTTGGAGAGTACGTGTCGGTGTTTGGGGAGGAGGTCGGGTAGGCTGTAGCGAGCCGTGTGGGGGATGTAGTCTTGACCGAAAAGTGTGCGCCCAAAGACGGCAACGGTGCGCGGATCGGCAGCTTGGTGTATACCTGGTGGAAGTACTCAGGGTCGAGCAAGTCGATATTTCTGAGGGGCTTCACAATGCTATACCAGCTCTGTCGGCCGTCCTCCGTCATGACCTGAAGAGCGAGCTTGGCGTTGTTAAGCTTCGCTGGATCTATCTCGGGGGGCAGGGTGAACGCGTCTAACTGCGTGTAGTATCGATGAAAGCCCTGCTCCTTGTCTAACAGCACGTACAAAATGTACACATGGGCGATGTTGTGTGGGAGAGGAGCCAAAGGTGGCATCCAATGAATGACGACTGTAGTAGTGCTTGAATGAGGGCCAGTTGTTATTACAGAGACCCATGGGTCTCGGGGAGGTGGTAGCGGAGCAATAGAATCAGGCGATGTCAGGGGGTGACTTACCGTCACCTTTCCTCGCCCAGGATGATCGTCCCCGTCGATGATGGATTTGCCAGTTTGCAGCACTGATAGCCCGTTCCAATAGCAAAAGTCTGCCTTTGAAATCCCTGTAACATCCCTAACTTCGACCGCCGCATGAGAGATATCGATAAAATTGACTCCCTTGAGCACTATCCGATCAAAGGCATGTTTTGTAGAAACTACAATCCCGGTGGAAAGACGATACAGCAGCACGTTCTCGATATGTATGATAGCATGGTGAAGCAAATTGTTTCTGTGGGAGTCAGTGATGAGTAACCCCGTTCCAGTCCCATTGTTCATGATTGCGACCCTGCGGAGCATGAGCCTCACATCCTTGTGAGAGCATCGTTGCTTTTGGCAAACGTCCGCGTATAAATTGCACCGATAGAAGACTGAATCTTCCACATCGTTAGTTGTTGCCGCAAAGACCCAATCGGATTCAATAAATTCAGAGGTCTGTATTCTTATTGCATCGGTCGCTTCGAAGCTACCTTCTATGATCGTTGTGTTGCCAAAGGAAAGTGAATTCTGCTTTTCAAATTTGTTATCATGTAAAGTACTTGCAGAAAATTTCAGATCACTATTTAGAACGGCTGTGCTCCCTTTTATTGATGACGACTCGAATTGGATCAGCCCGGCTCCATGATTTAATATAAAGTATGACCGCAGTTTGCAATTATCGATGTGCGACTTGGAAAATAAGGTCATATTAGTCCAGACTGAACTCTGCTTTAGGGAGCTATCTATCACATGTAGGCGGCAGGCAACGATGCGAATGCGATCCATATTAGATCTCCGTATCGTAAGTGGGTGGCTGCTCTCGGATTGCGATTGAATCGCTAGATACTGTGGCACCTCTCCCTTTACATCTCCCTCAAATTTAGCATAGTTTATCTCAGACTGGCGAGCATCTGCCTTTACTGCAATGTAGATCCACCCAGGATTTTGAAGATCTTCGAATGTGTCTGAACTCCCAGGATATTTTGGTTTGAAGATTACAGGGTCATCTAATGTTCCTTCCACTCTGATTGCTCCCTCGATACGGAGGCAATTTGGGGATATACATTGCACCTCTACCCCCGCTTTGATTGTTAGAAAGACGTTCGGCTCGATAACGAGCACGTCGTGCACGATGTAAGGGCTTTCCCCTCGTGTCCAGGTTGTGTTCTGTTCCATCTGACCACCATTAACATCCTTGCCATGTCCTGCGGACAATGCAAACGTGATAATCAACCAGCTCAGATGCCTTGCTGACATCCCTTAATCAAGAAAGCCTCGACTCGAGGCCGTAAATATCCAATGGGCGTGCTCTCTTGGTCATGGCTAACACCGTCGTAGCACCCCAGAATCGTCCATATCCGACGAAAGTTTCGTCGGCAAGGCCCAGAAGGAGTTTGTCGTCATCGTGGCGGCGCAGCATGAAGCCTGCGACAAAGGACGTGCGATGTCGGATGGGCAAATCCTCCTTGTAAAACGTACTTGCTTGCTTATAGTAAGACGCAGGGACGAAATACGGGAGACTGGATCCCAATTTTCTGGTTTAATTTGCTGGATGATATGATCGGGTGATAGAGGCCATTTCTACGTTGCGACTGGTAAATAATTGGTAGAATATCTGAATATCCGAATTGTTGCTGCTCACAGGTGGAGGGAAGGGGTTCTTATTTGTGACTGTGGCTCCCGGAAAGCTTTCCACCCCCACTACTTTGTTCACGGATTAAGAAGGCTGCTCGACCACACAGGAAGAAAATCGCTTGGCGTAGTGAGATCCCCATGGGATCAAAGAACATGCTCGAAGGCGAGGAGGAGGGTGGGAAGTCTGCCTTTGAGCTGGCTCGGGAGGAACGAATACGGCAGAACCAAGCCATGCTTGCAAAGCTGGGACTGATGGGAGGAAGGGGACAAAATAACGCTTGTCCCCATCGTATAAATTTGAAAAATACAAAGAAGAAGAAAATGAAGATGAAGCGCACCAAATCGAAACGTACAGATACAAGTTACACAACAAATGTGCCACGTCGCAAATCAAGGCGCTTAGCAAAACAGGGTGCGGAAATATCACTCAGTGTCGCTCAAGCGAGCGATTCAACCCCTGCTAGCAGCAAGGCGTCAGTATCTAATCATCGAATGGACTTTGATGACAAGCTTGCAGAAGTAAGGGAATTGGAAAGGAAGAACCGATTCAACCGTTTGGTTCAGCAGCACTTCGAAAGCGGAAAACTACCCCGAAACGCCACTTATTCTCATACGTACATGCGAGTGCGGACCATGTCACCCCAGGCGCTAGAGAAACGGATAGCAACAATCGAAAAGGCGCAGGGTACCTGGGCGGTAGTAAAAATGAGGATGTTTGCGGAGATTCTGGCTCTAGAAGGCCACGAAGAACTAGCAACGGAGGCCAGGAGTGCCTTGGAGCGATTACTCGAGTTACCTAAATACAAAATGTTTCGGGAGGCCGGTGAAGAGGAGAAAAGTGGGGAATCTTTGATAGAATCATCCAACGAAGGTCGGGTTGAGGATGAAAACCGAGCTGATTTGAAGCATGACGTATCCCAGGATTTGCATCAAGGAGAAAAAGAAGAAGAGCCACATGAATCATCAAAGCCTTCAACAATAGCCATAGCAGCAGGAGGAGTAGGAGCAGCAGTGTGGTTATGGAAATCGGTAGTTATGGCAAGAAAGAAAAAAAATGTTGCAGATGTCTAAAGAGCCGATGTGGCGATGGTGTCATATTTTCCCTTTCAGATAAGTTTATTAATTTTGTTCAGAGTAGTAAAGATTTTTTCAATTTTTTTATCACAGGATCTAGAAGCGGATGATAACAACTCTGCTTCCTGGAGACCATACTCTCGAAAGGAGTCTAAAATTCTCGAAAAGGCTTTTAAATCCCAGCGCAAATTAACTAAAATTAACCGAACTTACTCGGCAAATTTTTCAGAAATGATTCAGGTAATTCTAGCAGGATAAATTAGTAAAAACCTTGCAAGAGGACCTTTCACATTGAATATGCATATGATACACTAAATAAATCGATCTTTACTAGTATCTTCCCTATTATCCGTTAGTTTCAGACAGAAAACGATTTTCGCCGACGTCCAATCAAGCGCGAAGTACAAGGATCTAATAATAAAGCTCAGTCTTTCAGTGGAACCAAGTCTTCGTCTTTTCCCGTTTCAGCGAAGAAACCCTGCGAGCCTTTGAATGTGGCCGAGGTAACCGTAGGAAGTGCTAAGGTAGTGAAGGAAGAAATTCTCCCAGCTAAAGCAATAGTCAGAAGTCCCCCGAGGAAGCACAAGTCTGCAACAGGCGTATGGCTTTGGAAATCGGTACAGCACCGTCTTGATACTAACCTATATATATATATATATATATATATATATATATAATATGTATTTCTTGAACTTCCTTCACGGTTTAGGATTTGGAAAAAGAAGATGACAATCCGAATGCGTGGACTGAGTACTCTGATAAGGATACAAAGATACTGGAAAAGGCCTTTCAATCCAAACGCAACAAGACGAAGCTTAACCGAAAGTACTCCGCAGATTTTTCTGAGATGATTCAGGTTGTAAGCAGTGATTGATCGCATTCAATAAGAGCAAACCCCGAGAAGATTGATTTGTTTTCCAGTTTCAAACAAGGAATAGGTTTCGCCAACGCTCAATAAAACGGCTGGAGAAGTGGGATAATTTGGAATCAAAAGCTGATGATGGTGGAGATGTAAAAGAAAATTCCACACCTATCTCTACGGTGCCTTCCACTAAGAAGGGAAACGTTGAAATTGATGTCAATGTCAAATCTGAAAAAACTCCGTCCAAAAAGATGTTTGCCAAATCTGAGTTTAAAGAGGAAGAACTGAAGTCAACATTCGTCAATGAGGCCAACAAGATGCCATGTCCTCCAAAAAGTGGTGATAAACATAGTGTCTCACTTGAGGCAGGGGAAGGGGGAAGCAAATTTAAAGCACCTCTGAAGATGGAATATGAAGCAATCCCACCAGCTCTTGAGATGCCGAAAGAAACACCGGCAAAAAATCGGACATCCCCTCTATCCCAAGATTTAACTCGACAGGGTCAAGCAAAGGTTAAACAATGCTTCTGGCAGGTTGTTTAATTTAATTTTTTGAACGAATTTTAATGAAGATGCGAGAAGGAACAACAAGCTCACAATGCTAAACATTTATGCCTGCAAGGAACAATCATTCGACATTGAAGTGAACTGTGTCAGGTTCCGTCACTTGAGGAGATGGATGCAATGAACCAGGAAAAGGAACGAAGGGCAGAGCAAGCATTCACACCTAGCTATGCATTTTCCGATGATGTGTAGGCAACTGACACAATATATTTTGTGTGCATACGTATACCTACGATGCTGGCCCGAGATATGAGACGAATGTAATGAAATGTTTAAATTTTTTCAATGGTCATCCTAATGTAGCTATGCAGAGCAGCGGCTACAGCGCTTAAGTTGTATGTGTCTGTTTGTTTCTAGTGTCACATGTTGCATGCATGTGAAAGCATTCTAGCATTGCAATTTGGCCCGAGATGTGCAAATTGTGAAGCAATGCACCGCGTCTTACTTATACACTTACGTGCTGCCTACCAAAAACACAACACAGGCGCTGTAGCCGCTACTGCTTTGCATAGCTACATCAGGATGACCATTGAAAAGATTTGTTAATCACATCATCACATCTGTTTCATGACGTTTGCGCACACAGTTCATTGCAAGCCAAGCTCTGCATCTGTTTGCTTGCTAGCTTGGCGCTACACGCAGCACACAGCGAGTTTCGATGAGTCATCATGAAGGACCGAAGCGCCATGCATTGAACGAGCGAGCTGCAGCGATGAATGCACCAAGTGCGATGTCAAGCAGCAGGCAAGGCAATGTAGTATGTGATGGTTTGGCTAGTTGGGTTAGGCCGCGCCCACACATCCACGCTAGCACGGCATCATACTGAGGTGTTCTAGTGTTCCTCACATTTTTGCTGAAGAGGGTGCAATTCCACAACGAGCAGACATCATGCACGCATGATTGAGACAGCTGTTAACTCCTTGGTCTACTTTCCCGCTGTTTTTTAGTGTTTGCTGACTTCCCTTTACTAACTATTTTCGCATTGCCGCTCTCAACGGTCTGTGCCTGAAACAGTAACGACAGATTAGCATTTAGCTGGGATGGTTGCTATCTAACTCTGTTCACCTGCTTACTATCTGGAAGAGCCATTCGCATGCCATAGAAGTCTACAGAAGAAAGAAGACCATATTTAGTGCGGGGCTAAACTGCAACTAAGGAGCAACATACCGAATCTTCCAGCAGCTGCTTGTTTCTTTGGATTTAGGTGTGATTTTCGTTGTTGATAATGAGGAATTTGATTATGGTGATGATGATTATTATCAACGTTCTCCGGCTTTGCAGAAGGTGAACTTGATTTTGGACTCGTCTTTTCAGTTGCTGGGGGAGAAGTGGCCCAATTGAATGTCCCGCTACTGCATATTTGCCACAACAAGAGATCAGGTATTTTGTGTAGAAGATATCTCCAAGTGAACTAAACCGAAGAATATGGTCTACGATGGCTTCTTTATGACAAACAGGAGTTATTGCAGTTAAATATAGTCATACTCTTTTCCATTTTTTTTCGTCCTCGTCCTCGCAGAACCCGTCCTTTTATGGTCTTTCTCGGCTGACCAAAAAAACCAAGATTCAGAGAATAAAGGACAACGGACCGTTAGATAATCAAAATCACCTGGGGTTATTCGCTTTGGGCTCCGAAGAGGTTGATTAGAGGAATATAATGATGAGATGTCTTCTATAACAGCACTCGCAATCTGATGATAATTATGAAGCATATCGTAGATCTTAGGAAGAGAGATCTCCACTGAGAAATAATATCTTAACCTTTGCGTCCACATCATGATCAACTTTTCTATCACCCTGATTTGTTCAAAAGTAAGGTGTTGATACAACAATTTACTGCTAACAGTGTAGTTTGAATAGTCGAACGATCGAGAAGACTCACAGCGTGTAGCAACCTTAATGTCCGGAATGAGTCTGAACCATCGGTGCCTCCTTATTTGTTGCACTACATATCTGACGATACCAGGAAACCAAACAACAACAACGCCGTGTGCAGTAAATCCTTCTATTCCACACTCATCTCCTCTCACTCTTACTACGGTATATCAGAGAGAGGGAAGTGAGTTAAATACTGAACCTTCTCGTTGGATCCACTACTAGAATCTTTCCTATTAAGCTTTGCGCGCCTAAAATCAACCATTGAATTATTCCATATAAACCATCATGTGCGTGATGATTTGTTTTCATTTCTAGCCAAGCACCATCACAATTACTATTGCAGTGTGTTACCCACCTCGCGATAGAAAGGGCGGTATTTCGTAGTTTGCTTCGAAGATCAAGTCGTACTAATCAATTACAGGAAGGCGACATCGACTCTGCTGCATTGCGTGATTTATCATCGTAACCATTGCTACCATCACCACCACCACCACCACCACCACCACCATCCTCGTTATCACCAATCGTATATTAGACCATGCTCACCAGTTCAGCAAGGTTTCCACTGTCCTCGAATGGAAGAAACCCGCATAGCATAGCGTACAGAATCACTCCACAAGCCCTGCATATCGGAAATATTGACATCGTCCGCAAAAACATTAACAGAAGTGCCAGAAACTACTTCACTAAGATTAGATAATAATATCAACGGGAACGAACCAAATGTCCACTCCTGAGCCTTCATAATAGCCACCTTTTAACGATGCATTCTTTAGGTCAAATCTGTATTTTAATGTTTCTCCACAAGAGCAGTAGTTGGTCATTGAATTTTAAAAAACAAGAAAATAATGTCCTTTGATAGCTAAGTCGTTTGTTCCTGCGACATTTCTTATAAAAAATAGAAATCTTACTAGTCTTGTTTTCTGCAAAAATAAATTCTTCCATACCGGAAATCATTTCTGGGGCAACGTAACATGGAGAACCGCAGGCAGTTTTGAACATTCCCCCTGATTAAATATTGTTGGCGCAGTGCGGAAAATATCGTCCTTACTCCTCTGCATTATGGCTTCTATCGGAATAATTGCTACTATCGGTTGCAAGAAATAGATTTGAAAATAATTCTCTATGTAGTATTATTTTTTTAAAACAGAAACAACATACTCATAGCAGGGCAAATTTCACAAGGATATTTAGCAGTATTAACGGAGAGTTTCCATACCATTTTTATCGATATTTCCCAGGCCAAAATCGCAAATCTTAATATTGAGCTTGTCGTCCAGTAGTATGTTTTCTATGCCAAATGAATTACATACATCACCACATTGTATGCGTAATTACGGTAGGAAACAGAGAGCAGAAATGTTTAACTTCCAGACCTGGCTTGAGATCGCGATGGACAATGCCTTTTTTATGAATGTACTCCACAGCATCTATTAGCTGGTGGAAGAATCGACAAGCTTGCCATTCCTAAGTTGTGCATTAATATTAGCAAATGTTCAACTAGATTAACAAAGATCCTTTACCAATAGGCGCCCATGCTTCACAATGTAGTCAAAGAGCTCTCCACAAGAAATATACTCCGTGATGAGGAAGATATACCTCTTGCTGTCGGCGACCTAAACCATAGTTAACAGGATTGAACTTGTTCAGCATTGCGAATAGAAAACTTTCATAGATCCCACCTCGTGGAGCCTTATAATGTGTGGGTGGTCCAAACGTTGCAAAATTTTGATCTCGGTAAGAACACGCACGCGATCAGCGGATTTCACTATCCGTTTCTTATCGATAATCTTTATTGCCACCTGTAAGCAACAGAAGGGTTATTGCAGAAGCAGGATTAAGATTCATGATGACTCTGGCAGCCATCGTGGTATGAATTAATTGAAAGTTGAACGCACACCATGAGGCACTTACCTTCTTCTTTGTAACTTTGTGGATGGCGCTCTTGACTTTGCCAAAAGTCCCCTCTCCTATGGTCTCTCCAAAGGTGTACTCACGTAGCTTAAACGCGGCTAAATTATACACAATTTGCCATGCTTGTTAAGTAAAATATTGTATTCACTATTCTCAGCTGCTGTCCTCTCTTCATTGTGTACCGGGGCGTTTCTGTGGCCTCGGGCGAAGGCGAGAAGGCCCCGAAAATGATTTAGGTAAACGCAACTCCATTACCTATCCCACAATGGGAAAACATCAAAATAGAAAAGAACAGTGCTTTGATGATCAGCCTTTAAGGATTTGATAAATGCATAGAATGAAGGCTGCATTAGATGATGAAGACGTTGAGAGCCTGACCCCATTCTGAGTTGCTTCTCCATCATTGGATGAACGAATGAATACATGTGAATGTAATGAAGGTGTATGCACTAATCAGACTATTTTGCATCGATGAACTATCTTATACTTTTTACACTCATCCGTTTCTTCTCAGCCGTTGCTGTAACGACTGTTGTCGTCATTGTTGTGTGTTCCTAATAATCACGGTATTCGTTTCACTCTTGCTGCCTCCGAGATTCTCTGGAGACGGGCTGGAACAGGGCTGGAACTCGAACTCAGAAGAAGACGAGGAGAAGGAGGTCGAGGAAGGAAGAGAGCCCGCACCAAGCTTATTCCCGCGCACGCCTACGAGTTGTACAGGAAACGCAACTGTATGGAAATTTCCCTTCGTAGCTGAACGAAATGTCCGGTGGTAGTGACGATGACGCTGCTTTGGAGACTGGTAATGATCAGCCCGCTCCGGTGTCAACTCCGGCTCTGAACTCCACGCCGGACGGCGCTGTTGGCGCCCAAGAGCCCAGTATCTTAACTAATCAGGGATCAGACGACGCTCCTAATGTCCAAAGGCTCAGTATCTCAACTAATAAAGACTCGAGAACTGACCAGAGTGTGCCATTACAGCAGCTCATTCTTGATGTTACCCGCAATCCCAAGTTTTCGGCGGAGGAAAAGAGGGCCAAGGTACTGCCACACTCGAAATATTTTCTTCAAATATTGACCATTTCCCAACTAAATTTATGGTGGAAATTGATTTTTGAATATTGGTTCGATTTAAAAACGATTCTCCATCTTTTGTCTTCAAAATGATAAACGAATTTCATTCTCAAGTTTCCTCTTCTCGAAATTTCTTAGGTTCAACAGCTTTACAAGAAGTCAATAGATAATTTAATCAAACCAGAAAAACTGGAAACCGAGGAGGGTGAACAACCTTCATTTCATGTGAGTAATTCGTTCTTAAGTCGACTGAATCTAATAACGAATAAAAGAGATAATCATGCAGCTTCGAATCATCTGTTTACAGCACTAATTCTCTTTAACCGCTGGATACTTAGGATGAAAAGAACAAAATCCTTGGATGCAAACACTATAAGTAATAACCTAATCATACCTCTGGAATTTTTGTTCTAACACATCGCTCCTAATCAACCTTTCCATCAGGCGTTCGTGTAAGGTTCAATGCTCAGAGTGTCAAAAGTTTTACACTTGTCGTCATTGCCATAACGCTGCAGAAAGCCATCAGTTTAATAGGTCTGCATACCCGACAGAATTTCCATTTCCTCTTCTTATTCTCGCACATTTACGCAGGGAAAAGACTACAAGTATGCTCTGCATGAAGTGTATGACTAAGCAGCCAGTAGGTCCAAATTGTAAAAACCCAGAATGTGGAGCGAGGATGGCCCGCTACTACTGCGGACATTGTGAGATTTAGAGATCCAAAGTCTTATTATATAGCCATTGACACACATTTACTCCATAGGCCGATTCTTTGACGATGAGAAGGATCGAGACATCTATCATTGCATTCACTGTGGAATATGTAAATGAAACCTGAACTAATGGAAATATTTCAGCACGCCATAATAATAGCATTCGTTTAGGTCGACGAGGGAAACAGGAAGATTTCTTCCATTGCAAACAATGCGGAACTTGTGTGAATAAGGACATTCAGGCGGAGCATAAGTGCTTCAGTGGATCCATGGATTCAAACTGCCCTGCGTGCGGAGAGTACATGTTCACCTCAACCAAGCCCGTAATGTTCATGCCGTGCGGGTCGATCTATCAATTTAACATATTAGATGTTTTCCAAACCTTAGCGTTGATAAATACTTTTTCTAGGCACTGCATCCACACCAAGTGCTACAGGAAGTATATTCGGCACAACTACACATGTCCTATCTGTCGTAAATCCCTGGGAAATATGACTGCGATGTTCGACCGCATTCAAAGTGTCCTCAACGAGCACACGATGCCTCCTGAGTTCAGGGATATAGTTGCAAAGATTCTCTGTAACGACTGTGAGCAATATTCAACAGCTCCGTTCCATTTCATGTATCATAAGGTATAATTTTTGAATAAGTTTTTATGCGGAGACCTTAATATATTGTTTTCACTGATCAGTGTGGCAACTGCGGTTCATTCAACACTCAAGTTCTAAGCAAATCAAAGAGAGAAACAGAATCCCAGCAGGCAGACGCTGATGATGAATAATATTGGGTTAAAACTAGAAGCGATGCGGAGCTGTAATAATTGCAAAGTGTAATTTAAAACAGTGATTGATGATGTATATCACAGTTGTAGCAACAATAGTTGCACAAATCTAGGGTTATCACCAGCAATGCATGTCCTACACATATATGCTAGTATGGCTACATAAGAATCATGATTGGCGCTGGTTAACGTTTTCAGCACATTCGTCATTGAATAGCCAACGAATGCACTAAGAATATACCTAGATACATGCCTATTCAAGCTACATAGCGCTGATCACATTCACAAGTCATGGACATTGCATTGTACATATAGTTACATATTGCCGCGTCATCTAAACGCACATGCATGTTCAGTGTATGGGAAGCAAATGTTGTTACGTATCGTCTCATACTTCCCACGACTAGCCAAAAGGTCACTTTTAGATTTCGGCCTGCCACTTGTACCTACTATGGAGTCTCGTAGACCCAACCATCGAATGATTGATAATATCTTCTCCTTGCTTGAAATTGATCCTGATAGAATCTTGTACAAGCTTATTCGAGGATACTAAATAGCCTCTTTTCATTCTTCTCAAAGTTCTACGCTTACTGAGAGCAACGTCGGTGGCAGCCGAATGCTCAATATCCCAACCGTGGCCATTTTGAACTATGTTGTATGAATGATCTCCATCGATTGTAAATATAGTGATAGAATCCAACCAGCGGCACGCTTTCTTGTGACGTTCTAGATAATGAGGAAAATCATCCAGTAGAATGTGTCTTTTGTAGAGGTATAATTCCTTCCCATCGTCCTGCCTCTGGTACACGTGATATGTGCCATCGCCATGGTATTGAATTCTTTTTTTATGTTCAACGTGAACGCTTCCCCTTTTCCACTTTATCCCAATACTAACCTCTCGCCACGCATCTTCATCCTTTCCTTTCATTGCCTTAGCCTTTTCTATGCCATGATTAATTGCGTAATATAAATCCCTCGGCCGGGAGACCTCATCAGCACTAGTAACCTCCACGTTGCTGCGTATTTCCCCAGACAATCTCACCGTCAAATCAAATGATTTTTTGCCTCTAGCTCTCTTCCCACCTGCTGTAGAGATTCTCGTCGACATGTCGTTACCAAGGCTAATTTTCGAGTCAGGCCAATGGCGTGCGGCAAGCATTGCGGCCAAAGGCTCGAGTGTAGTGTTATAAATATCTTTTGCTTGAAGATAGCTTATGATCTCAGGCTTTCGGCGCCCTATCTTCACCTTATTGATAAACATGACCCATTTCTCAAACTCAGTTATGCGACTGTCGGTCGCGGCTAAATTTATATAATCTTTCAGACGATTACGCTCAATAGCTTCTCTTTGAATTAGTACAGGAACTTCTATATGGTCTAGGGCTCGAATTCCGCCATTGACTAGTTGCTCAACGACACGCTTGCAACCGATTAAAGAAGGAATGATGTTCACTGCACGTTCAATACGGTCGAGGTTTTGAATCATCCCTTGAGCGGCTGATCTTTTATCGATGCTGCTGTTGATACGCAGCAATAGCGCATCCTCTCGCTTTTGTGTGATGTTTGTCGATCCCTTATTGTTACTTTTACTGACAAAAGTACTACCTTTATATAGTTGAAGTTTATAAATCTCTTGCTTTGCTGCACGAATTATAACGTTCAAATTTTCCACCTCTCCTCTGTATCGATTCTTCGCATCGCAAAGCGTCTCTCCAGTCAGGAGTTCGAACACTTCCAACTATCTAGCTCGTAGTATCTTTTGGCAAGAATCATCAAGCGCTACCCTATCGCGATCAAACTTGACGAATGGAAATTTTCTTTCACCTATCCATCTTCTATACTTTTCTTTCCCGGCATTAATGTTGTTGTGATCCTTGCTTTCATCGCTTGCATCGAATGGGCAGGATGGCATGCTGCGATTGTAGCGGTGACCCTAAAGAATGTGATGTTTGTTGGTTGAGATTCCTATTATGATATATTTTAAGGTAAAATATTTTTTACTCTCGCTTTACTTCCACGTTTGCGCCTGTTTTCACTATTCTTGGGAATCCTCAATTGCAGCGATCTGCGTTGATGACGCGATTTGGAATTCTCTAGAAAACATGTAAATGGATACCAGATATGAGAATGAAGTATTCATCTAACTTTGCCTCAACTTGGTATAGAGAAAAATCGAGATAATGTGCGAGACTTAACTGATAATTAATTTGTTTTCTACTTCTACTACTGCAAAATGAGAACTTCTCTTTGAGGAGGAAGAGTGGCGCGCCAGCACGACGCTGCGACTCTTCCGGAACAATTTTTCATCTTCATCTTCTGGGAAATACTCATCCGAGGATTCGTCATCATCTAGGTCGTCCACATCGACAGCTCCTTTCATCTTATCCTTCTTCTCCGCTGTATTGTACAGTAGTCGGAAGAAGAAGGGGAAGGGAGGAAGATGTGGATTTCCTTGTTTAAAAAACAAAGGAAATCCTAGGAAATCCCCATGATTTTAGACTTACGACAAGATTCTTCCAGCCCGAAAAAAACATGTGGAGAATTGCAGGACGAAGAAGCCATTTTTCCTATTTCGCAGGTTAAATATGAATGGAAACGCACTGGCTCTCCCATCATCTTCTGCCTCGGTATTCTTCTTCGTAGTTATTTCTCATTTCTCCCCCCTTCGAGGCAGCTTAGCCTTAGGAAGAAGGCTTGGATACTCCTCGCCCCAGGTGGACGGCATTAGCGAAGGATACGAAGTTATTGTTGCGAGATTACACGCAGAACGCAATCCGATTTCTCTTTCGAGCGCACCAATGACATTTCTGTTTCGTTGCGCTATGGTGTTCATTGACGTTGTGTTTTCTCAAGCACGGTGGTCACGTTCCCTTAAAGATGCTGAACATCCTCGCATATCTACTCCTGAGTATCGGAACAGCTCAGGTATTTTGAACTCCAAAATGGCCCCTTTGTTCCGATGGGGGGGCTTATTGACTCGCACGCCGAATACGATCATCGCTTACTGAACCTTGACATGCACTTTTACAGGCTGATAGTCCTGAACCACGAGAAGCTGATATTCTGATTATAAGAACCTTTGCTCCCTCGGACAATGCTATTCGGCGATTTGAGCGAATCATTGACTCCAATCCAAACAGATACGTGATTCTCTCTGTGAATGTTCACGAGAGCTCAGCAGCCATGTTGGCATCAGGGGTCAAGAATAAGACCACCTTGGCTCTTTCCATTGCTGAGGAAGCAAAAGAGAAAATTTCGAAGATCTTTGGAAATCGGGTATTCTTCTACTCCGACGAAGATATGATTCGGGAGTTTCCAACCCTCACATCCGTTCCAAAGTTTCACATGGGGGGGATGGGGCTCGATTCACATGCTTACTTTCTGCACGAGGAAGCCATATCGTTAGCCCTAAAGCAGTTTGAAGAGCGAACGAAGATCTCTACGAGGAACAAGGGAGTGTGGGTTCTTGAGGATGATGTTGAATACACCGGAGACTGGAATGCTCTCTTCGATAAGTATTCTGGGGAAGCAGACCTGATTTCTACCAAATTCGGGGATAGATACGATATTAACGACGAAATCTGGAAGGACTACATGAGCGACTACTTCCGCAGTACCTTTATCTCGGACGGGCGGTTCGTGTCGAAACATCAGGAACATGTTGTGTACTACTCACCATCGTTTAGGGCTGAGATCAATTCAGAGCTTCACAAGGGTGCACATGCCCAAAGTGAAATGTTTACCGCGACCTTGTGTAGACACTTTCAATGTAATCAAAAGGGCATAGATTATGATGACATGGATTCTCAATTCTACATCAACTCGAAGCACAAATTCACTCAAGAACAAATGCTCGCCCATGTAAAGGAACAGTACAATGCCGGTCACCATGTCCTTTTGCATCCCGTCAAATACTGAATTTTAAAGTGAACTAATTAAGTCTAGTCGGGAGCTTCATCATTGCTCTAGTATTATAAGAATGTATGTTGTGACTTTGGCCGCACCGATTTGTATCTAGCTCTTCCTGATGAGCAATATTACTATGCACACGTCAAGAAGATGAGGGGGGTCAACGTGTCTGCAGCTTGTTCGGAGAGTTCGGCGCTTCCATTTTTGCTGCATGTGTTACACGTTGCCGGTCGCTAATAAATCACGTAGACCTGACTATTTTGAATGCTCCCTGCATGCATATCATTACATTACAATTTCATTTCTCTATTTCTTCACCAACAGAGACAAACGAGCATGGATGATCTTGCCAATAGTGGTACTACAATTCTTGACATAGTCTTGTCTAATCTGGCTAACAAAGGCCCAAAGGCTCACAAAGCACAATGATTAGATGGCACCTACATGCATAGCAAAGCGCGTGGTCATCTGCGTTGTTTCTAGTGATTCTCAATCCGGCCAGCACAGAGCAATGTGTGAGTCTTTGCTAGTTATTAATAGCTTCTAGATTTAGCTCATCAATCTAGCGCAGCTCTAACACTACTAGACTAGTCACACGATGCGCGCAACGACTAGCTAGCTAGAAGACTTACTAGCTTGCGTTCCTTTCGCGCGCTGATGTACTCTACTGGTCTAGAGCTACATGATTTGCTTTTGCAATGCTAGAATGGTACGCTCTACACTTGATGGCATGCACCTGTTCTGTGTGTTCTACAAGTGTGTTGTGACGTGCACAAACAATGCATGCCACATGCATGTCATGCTAGCGCATGCGATGCATTGCGATCGATGACATGCATCGCATGAATTCCAATCTGAAGCATCGCGTCATCCACTTGGTACGTGGCACCTAGCTCCTTGCCATGCTAGCATGTGTAGCATGTGGTGATGGAAACCATGATAGGTAGATATGCATGTTTCCAGTCTGTTTCGAAAAAGTACGCGCTGATAGATCAATGTGTTATGCACTTCGATGTGCTATCTGCTCTAGTTCAAGAATGTTCGTTATTGCTTATAGGTCATCTAGATCAAGGGGCAACCTTGTGAACTGCATTGGCACTCCCATGCTACAAAATCACAACAGCCAAATTTAATTTATGACAAATCCTGTGTGTCGAAAAAATTCGTTGAGATAATGACTTCTTTATGAATACTAGTACGTAGCTCCCCCCTCCCCCCTCTGTCTTACACACACACACACACACACGCACACACACACACACACACACACACACACCCCAAATCACAATATATTTCATCACACTCACACGATACAGCTTTTGCATTTACTAATATAAAAGTGTTTTTGTCAAGATAACATGACGACGCGACGATGAATACCTAGCTTTCCTCTCCAGCGTTGTCTTGTTCAGGCTATACAGATCCAAAACCGGAAAAAATCGATAAGTATCCATGAAGAAGTAGCACACCACAGTAGCAGGAGGCATGCAAAAGTTTTGATCAAAATGCTGGAAACTAGTCGTGGCAATCAACATGATGACGGTTTGCTATACTCACCACCGGAGTTAGTGCAACAGCACTTGGGGAAGGGCCTTTTTGAGATGGGGATGCAACCCGAGGGGGGGCTTGCTCGTAGAAAAAGGCTGACACGAGGCAAACCTTGCGAACATAATCACAACGTTAAACGGTTTCCGTGAAGAATGATTCTAAGATTGTCAAGAAAAACATCGATGGATTCGGTTCTAGATAAGCATGGAAACGCTTGCGTTGCCATGTGGTAACAATGAGGAATTTTTGGGATTGAAAGAACAAATCGGATTACTGATAAGCAAGCGAGTCCTGTTGGAGATGCATGATTCTCCTGTTGGAATCAACGAATTGAGAATAGCAAACCACCACAGTCGGGTATTGCATACATTGGGAAGGCAAACGGCAATGGGTTCAAATTGTGCTATTCTAACCCAGGATTCAACTCTCTGGAAATGATTATATAATGACGACAACTGCAATAACACAGGAAAAATAGCAGCTACAAGCAAACTGTGACCCAGATGAGGCAGTTGATGATAATGGTAATAAACTTGCACGAGTTGCCGACTATGGAGAACGCCGTGGAAGTTATCAATGAACGGGCCATCCTTAATCAACAACAACGACGACGGGGGCGGCGGCGAGATTGCCATTTAGTTCATTTGTTTGGCTCTATGATCCCTTACACAACCTCTAGAAATCAAGGAGGATTCGCGAAGTATACTTATCAACAGCAGCAACACAGCAGCGCTATTACTTACTACCACCAACAAAATGTCCAATTTTTAAATCTGGTCCCCCCCTCTTGCCCCCCTCTAGCCCTCCCCCTCCCTCCCCTTCCTTTAACTGGTAATACCATGAAACATAGCTCATCGCGCAACCCATGGCACATGAGACGAGAAGAATCTATTAGAACACCATCAATTTAGAAGTTGTTGTCAATTCTTAGCTCATTCATGAATTGTAGCAGCAAAAGTCACAGATGCAGCAAGAAGAAGTGCTATGGATGCCTGGACTATTTAAGTATCTGATGATGATGATGATGATGATGATAATGGTGATGGTAAAGACGAAATTGATGATACCAAAGCCCCTGGGAGAGACCATTCAACCTTCTCATTTTCCTGATGGGAATGGACACTCAACATCTCCATTGCTCATAAGACACAGTTGGCAGTTGTTCCGATGCTGTATTTACCTTATCAAAGAGACCAATAGCAGCGAGGGGCACGCAAGGGAGGAAGTTGGAATAGAAGACCCGAGTCCAGTTCGACTTTACCTGTTATTATATGTCACCAATCAACGGGAAAGAAGAATGAAACTATAGCCAACTGCTTACTTATCCCTGGCTCGGAGGAAGATCGCCACAACAGTTAAGATGCTTATTACTCACAAGCTAGTTAGGATGTACCGCGTTTTGTTCAGTGAGATGCACGCACGCGCGTGTGTGTGCAGATTGATATCAACAAGAACGGTGAGTTTCTCTTGTATTTTTATGGCTAACAATAATCATCATAATCTTCTTACTTGGATGTTGTCAGCCGCATGCTTGAGGAAGATCCTTTTCGGTTGTAGCAACGGAGTAAGCGCAAGCAATCATGCATCGAACGAATGTTGTTTTGGCGCACGCGTGGTATTCGAATATGCTGTTTTTATGCTTCTTGTGCTGCGGCGGAAGTGACGGAGAGAATTATTACATGTCAAATAGAAAGACAATGAACCAAATAGAGACCCACAGATAGCCCTTCGCCTGATGAGAGCAAAAGAGCGTGATATAACAAGAGTTCAGACAAACATCATATATTCATATTATGTGTGGCCGTGTAGTGCTACTACTTCGAATGAATCATCCGATTTGACATAGCCCAGCGCTCCTGCTGCCATTCCCATCAAACATAGCACGGATCGTTGCCCTGGAAGCTGTCTCCCAAGGAATATGTAATCTAACTGAGAATTAGTAACTGTGAATTAGCAGCAGCTAGGTTATTATGACGACCCAACATTAGATCTGTGTCTGTCTGTGAGGTACTTTACCACGCAAAGCGCAAGAGGAGTGCAAGCCCGGAAGATTATGAACGTCTCCACATTCGCGTACTAGGAAAGGATTCAACAGTCAGTTCTACATCCATATGATAGTCAGTCAGGGACAATAGCAAATATAATATACATATTTTTAATATATCTATCGCAATGATTGGATTGGATCTACCTGTAAGGTTTTGATATTTGCAAAAATGGTCCCTAGAAACGCTGCAGCGACGATTGAGAAAGGCTTCAAATGATCAAACTTAATCTCATCTATCTCGATCATCTTTAGCATCTAATAGATACAACGAACAGTGTTGAAATGCCAGTTCACTCGCATAACGAGTGAGCACATATTCTTGATAACACAACGCCGCACCCATGCACACACACACACACACATATATATATATATATATATATATATATATATATATATATATATATATATTGGGTTATTGTCATACGCTGCCGAATTTCACAACGAGAGCTGAGGAGATTAGCTGGCAGAACAGGATGGTAGAGGGCCCCTAATATGTGTGTGTGTGGGGGGGGGGGGGGGGGGGAGGCTCTCATCAGATGGCGGAAACAACATATTTTTGATGATTCAGATCATCTGGTTAACAACACGGTGCAGGGGTTTCCCGTGGTACCTTTAGCAAGTAAATGGCTAACTTATTGATGATCAGCATCAATGAGGAGCACGCCATGTACACGCCAATCCATGCTGCTGCGGAAAACCTTCCCATCCCTTGTCTTATGGTAAACCCCTCCAAGTATACCCAGAATCGGAAGCCTCTAGGCGTGGATAGCGGGCCTCTCTACGTAGTCCAATGGGGGGGGGGGGGGGGTAGGATGAGATTCTGACGTTCGATGATGACGATGGGGTCTGCTGACGACTTTATCCAACAAGGACGAAAAATATACGATATATATCCTAATATATCTGAATAAAATATTCCGCAAAAAAATCTAACTCGGAATTTGGTGTCGTTCAGAATATGTCGACATTTGTCAATAGATCTACTGAGAAACATCGAAAAGAAAGGCGTACTTTTCTTCGATCATCAAGTTGCTTTCTGTCTTTCTTTCTCATCGTGAACATGAAGCTGCTGCAGGCTGGGAGAGTGGCTGCAATCAAATGCTTTCTCAATTGTGCTTTTCATGCTTTCCGAAGCAGTGATGTTCAGCAGAGAACCCAAACGCTGAAAATGCTTGAAAGAAAATTTTGGGGCAGACACTTGCTAGCTTGGTGCCCCCTCTCAAGATGCACCTTTGATGTGATGGAAGTTTGCAGTTGTCACACAGTCAACGAAACCCAGCCCATTGTGGTGCAAGACGTTCTGGCATTGTTCTGAGTTTGGAGCACGGGCAGTCACACTTCGAAACTGATCCGCTCATTGTGCCAGACTAGCAGACCGTGGCGACATGTTCGCGCCCAGCTAGCCAGAGCGATGCCAACCCAACTAGCCAACCTGTGCGGGCGCATGCATGGCTAGATCTAGAGATGGGCGTGCAACGCATGAGCGCAGCAATGCGGCGATGTACATTGCTAGTTTGCACACACGCATGGCACACAGCGCTACCTTCAAGCTACCCTGCACATGCTAGCCTAGTACCTGTGCTGCGCTAGCTTGCAGCTCTAGAGCTGATTCGCTGTTGGCTGGCACATCTTGACATAGTGTCGCACTTTCATGCAAGGCAATGATGAAGTTACTTTGACTAGAAGCTAATTCACAAGCTGTGCTCATCACTAGATCAATGTTGACTGTTGTTATTTATGCCATGCTAGCATGCATTACAATTCAGAAAAACACATGGCATGTATGTGCGACGACTGGAACACTATAGGGTACTGTCATGGTACTGTCATAGGACTACAAAGTGTGTGCATTCATTAGGATCATCATGTCCTTCCCTCAGCGCAGAAGCATGCGAATAAGCATTTTGACATTCATGCGCTTCAGATCGGAATACGTCTGACCAGTTCCGACAAAGATTATTGGCTTTCCAGTCACGTATGTCAGTGATATTGCTGCTCCAACCTAAAGCATAGTGGTAAATAGAAACAGATTAGACTTTACCAAGATATTGAAACATAGACATTAATAGAATACCTTATCATCGATGGTATCAAATTTGGTGAGAATCATCCCGTCGACGAGACGCGGATTCTTTGCCGTGGAGTACTCCCTAAGCGCCTGGTTAAATCGACTCACCTGATCCACGGCATCATTTCCTACAAGAGCTTCTCCGACAAACAACACCTGATGGGTAGATAGGTAGGGAGAGAAGGGGGGGGAGGCGGGGGGTGAGAACGAAAGTTAGGAATTCAGTTACACATTTTTGATCAATAGCATCGATTCAATTGTCAAGGCTATTATACCAGATCAGGTTGGTTAACTGCTACGAGCTTTGCCAGAGCTCTCATGAGTGGCGTGTTATCTTGCATACGTCCCGCAGTGTCCACAAGCACCACATCGTCTTTCAAGCGCTGGGGAAAATCAAAACAGTGAGAGGTGTAACTTTTGATTGGTAAAATTTTGCATGTGAGTGAGTGTGTGTGTGTGTGTGTGTGTGTGTGCGTCTGTTTGTGAGCGTCTATGTTCATGCATGTACGTGATTTAGGTTCGATAAGGTTATGAAATGACCTTAGCTTCCGCAATCGCATCCGCCGCAACACCAGCTGCATCACGGTTGTAGCCTTTCTCAAATAATCTGGCTTCTAGACATCTCGTGTGTGTTTTGAGCTGCTCTACAGCACCAGATCTGAACGTGTCGCACGCAGCGATAGAGACAGTCAAGCCCTTCGACTGCAAATATGCACAGACTTTTGCCAAGGATGTTGATTTTCCGACCCCGTTTACTACACGTCAAAGTTCATTGTCATGAAGGAATCTCCAAGGGGAAGGGGCATGCGTATATATATATATATATATATATATAATACTCGTGACGAAAGACCCTCATCCCAAACATCATCAGCTTACTGCTCAAGTTAGGTAAGTCTTTCCATGATGCCACTCGTCATCGTCATCGTCATCATCATCATCATCATCATCATCATCATAATATATATCGCATATTAACATCGCACCTCCAATAAAGGTGATAACATAAGGCCTGCCCTTCCGTTTCGCGGCTTGGATTTCTGGTAGGATGTTGATAACCTGGTTGTTGTTGTTGTCATTATTCAGTAAGTTTGTTAGATTGATGATGATGATGCTGATGATGCTGATAATGATGATGCTTCAATGTCCTCCTCGTCCTCCCTACTGCTTCTCCTCGCTTACCCTTTTGGGTGTGAGAATGCGGGTAAGAGCCTTTTCAACAGCTTCTTTGACAACGCCGCGAACAGTTCCGAAGGTGCCCACAACTTTCCCAATCTACGAACAACAATAATAGTAGGAACGGTCTTTTTTTTGGTGGTTATTCTTGGGGCAGGCAGCAGCGATGATGGTGTATTCTTCACTATCGACCATATCTCTATCGCAAGACATGCATCTTCGTCACCACAACTTATGCTATTATTGCTACCAGGGCTGTGCAAACGGAATCAACAATTTTCTCAGCGATATCCACAGCTACATTCTTGGCCATCAGCTCGGACTTTACCTAATCATAATGAGAATGATGAGGATGATTGAGTCTCTGAGCAACACAGGCGCCACGGAATGGCCAGTCGTTACCTTTGCTAACACAGGTTTTAGATCTTCTTCTGTGAGGGGCTTTTGCCCTGTGAGAGACGAGAAGAACGAGAATATTCCCTGGGTATAGCAGCATGAATGAGTGTCAGGTGTCTCGATAATTGTCCTTCCGAGAGCGAGTGAGGCGTAGTAGTGGTAGCCAATGATCGAGAATGTGCATCATCATGGTTCATTATTACCGATTTAGAAGACTTGGAATCATCATCGACTTCGATATCATCATCGTCGTCTCGGAATTCAATTTTCCCGGTAGGCATGTACGTATTCTTGAACTCAGCAACACGTTTCTCGGTCACCTGATCCGCAGCATCCCCCTCGGGAGCTTTCTCACCCATATTAAGTGCCTATGACAGCAATCACCAAGCTCAAAACAAGCAACACCTACTTGGTTACAGCAAGGAAAGCAGCAAGGTATCTCTACTCCTCACTCATACTGTCAAAAAGGTTGATTGTGCTTATTATCCGGTGCATGGTTGACCTCAGCTTCTTCGGCTGACAGTCTATTCTGCCAATCCCTCGCCTTCTTCGTTGGTGTCTTTGCCGGCTTCTTCTCTTTGCTTTTTTTTTTGAACTTTCGAGGCCCTCCACGTCCTGTAGAAAACACAGTGTAAAAACGGGAAAGAAGAATAGGAAGGGGAGAAAAGATTAGAGAAGGATGGCAGGGGGGGGGGAGGAGCTGTTCTTATCTAAGAGACGTGTATAACGTAACAATATACCTTTTGCTCTGAGCCTTGCCAGAGCTGCCTGCCTCTTTTCCTCAGCTGTAAGCTCCTCCTCCTCCTCCTCATTATCATCAGCGGCTAGTTGATTCCGCTTGGCCTTCTCCTCAGCCTTTCTTCTGCGCTCTTCCTCCTATATATACCAAAAAGCAAAGGAGGACGTCGTTTCCATATCGTAGACAACAACTCGCCCATATGATTCTCATTGAGGAAGGATAGACTGTAGTTATATTTTGTTGTATCCTCCTCGATTTACCACCTACCTTCTTCTTCTCAGCTGCATTAGGCTTTTTCACTTCGCTTCCCTTCTTAGTGTCCTCAAACCTGTTAGAACGGTGGTGGTGGTGGTGGAGGGAGTTTTCTCAGCTCATGTGTGTGCGCGCGCCTGCGCACATGGCATATACACCTTCTTGTGACTCTTGCACGTGGCTTTGCGGCTTCCCGTTCGAAATACTCCACGATCTCGTCGTAGTAAGGATCGAAGTCGAACTTGCAAAAATACTGCAGAGAGTAGTACACATATATACATGACGACAATGAGGTGCGGCTCAATTCATCGAATGCAGGACCAAATATAGAAAACATGTTGTCAGGGATGTTTGAACTACCCTTGATCTTGAAGGTCCCTTGTTGTGCTTGCGGAATAGGGAGCTGAACTTTTGTTGAACAGCATCCAAAATGCGATCTGCAGACCGATCACATTGATAATTTCAGCGTGTGAGACGAGAAGGAAATTATTATCTTTGTGAAAGAAGGGAGCGAAGACTACGCACCGATGAGTATCATGCTTTGGCTGTTTAGGATAGCTGGGTAAACAGCTACAAATATTAAGCCCAGCTCGTTGTTGAACGCCCACTTCAAAAAATACTGGTAAATAATACCACACAGATGAGATCAGATAACTGCTTTTTACCGACTCGAAATGGCTCAAAGGATTATTGGACAATAACCAGTGAGGTCAGTAGCGCGTGTGTATCATATTTTTGGGAGATGCATGTAGGTTTCGAATAAAAACCTTGCTTGCATCGTAGAGGAACTGGAAGCTGGTCTCACCACTACGTTCGCCAAGGAATACTTTCTGGATAAGGGTGTTAATACCCGCAAAATCTTTGAATCCCTCTTCAAGTTCTTGCGACCACAGCACGGTCCCTCCTTTCGTAAAGACACTGAACTGCTCGATCTGATTAGCAAATGTGCAGCTCTCAAATTAAATATTCCGAATCATTTCTTCCGTTTCCCACACGGCAGCCTTCCCTCGCGAATAATCGAATTTCCACCGAGCCATACATATTGTTACGTTATATCTGTGTATATATTGAGTATAATACCATTTTGAGCCGCTAGATTTTGAGAATGACGAATTTAAGAGAACAGGGGGGGGGGTCTTTTGGCGGTGCACTTGGGTCTTGGTTCCAAAATACCGATAAAATATGGCCTACACCCAGGCATACTCTGACCTACCGACATGATACTGACATTGTCGTAGCATCAAAATCTCATTAGTTCGAAGCTGTACTAAGCCCCGAAATCTCATGGAAGAATGTGCCCGAACTTACAGCTTTTTCCTGACCGAATGAAATCCCATCCACCAGTAAAACCCCTTCTGTTTTCTGTGTACAGAGCATGGAATTGTGTGTTTTTGAATAAATAGACTTCTTTTCCGAATCTCACAGCAATCAGCGCGAAAGCACACGAAAGTTCTGTGAGTTATTAGCACGCGGTTGTTTAACGAAATGCAATCTCTGCTTACTCAGCACCAAAATGCTGTTAAATAGGTTCCATCTTGAATTTGCGACAAAGAGACAAATGTTACTGACGGTCAGTGTCGGCCGGTATTTATCGAATAAGAGTTGGAAGGAGGCCTTTCTTTGTAGATAAACCGATTAACATCTATTTGCGACATACATATTTGCCAGACGTATTATTCAATTCGTCTGTAAATTTCCATATTTCTTAATCAAGAGCATTTTTTGTAAATCTGAAGCAATCGGTTGGAGAAGTCGTCGCCGCTCTCGTCAATCATTTCCCACCTCACGAGAGATCAATACCACTTGAACCCGTGAACAGCATGGAGGTTAACCATCAGTCCATTATGACGGTCCCAAGACGAAAAAGGTTTAAAATACAGTGTAGCAAAATGTTTTTATCGAAAGGATCTGTGCGAGGCCAACGTATCGCCTTAAATGAAATGTTGGATACGTGGAATGCCACGTGCACACGTATAAAAACCGCGAGATCGAATTTTCATTGAATTTTGTTGTGGTCATTCTAAATCACATACAATTATCCTAGTGTAAAGATGCAAAATTTCGTGTAGTGTTTACTTAATTAAATTGTCTCCAATTTTTGGAACATGTGTCTGTCGTGTGTTAGTCTATTCCGCCGATGCAAAAAAGCTCTCTCGTCCAGATCATCATTTATTCTACTTGGCTCATTGGTGGCATTGACAATTGTTGGAGTGTCCACGTTATCTTCAAGTTCATCGCAGCAGTTATCATCTATTCAATCGCTTGCAACTAAATCTGCACGCCTAGCTTCTCCTAGAGTTACATCCCAACCTAAGTGTTCCAATTCAAGGCTTTTCTCCAAACAGAAGCATACGTCTTTGTCATTCAAGAGGGCGAATCCAGATGTGGCATCATCATCGATAAGAAACATTCAAATGAGAGCTGAGGGAGATTCCCTAGCTTCCTCTGACATCTCTCAGACAAAAGGAACCATTCTCGTGGTTGGGGCGACGGGAACACTAGGAAGACAGATTGTCCGTCGTGCTCTTTCCGATGGATACAATGTACGTTGCTTGGTGAGGCAACGGTTCGAGAGCGAGGAAGGCAGGCGTGTTTTGCAGGGATGGGGAGCAACCATTGTCGGAGGAGACCTTGGGCAGGTACTGTGAGTGTGTAATAGCAAAATCGATTGCATTGATTAGTAGTTGACAAAAGTATTTCCAACATAATCATCACTCGGTAGTGCCACTCGTCCAGATTATATATTTACATATCCTATGCTTACTCCTCTTTCTCTTCCTCAGGCCACCTCTATTCCTCCTGCAATGATGGGCGTAGATGCGGTGCGACATTTAAATCAAAAAATAGGAGAGGATGCACAAAGCTCACAATAGTTTTTGCAGTATCTGAATGCCCTCTACTTTAGGTGATCGACTGCGCGACAGCCAGGCCTGAAGAACCCCTCAAACGGGTTGATTGGGACGGAAAAGTAAGTAGATTCCGCATCAAAGACTACACGGCAACCTGTCCCTACAATGAACATTGCACTGTACCTTGCATGCTTTCTCCTTCCAGATAAGAACCACATTATCGCCTGCTCATTAATGTGTCTTCAAACTTCCCTCAAAATCCTTCAGGTGGCTTTAATTGAGACCGCACAGGCAATGGGCATCGATAGATACATTTTCTTCTCTATTGACAAGTGTGATCAATACCCAGAGGTACGTGACTACTCGCACTTACGTTGTACATGCCACAAAAGCTGCATGTTGTATTAAGGTAGATAGACAATAGGCGGTAACTTCCATGAATAATACCCTCTACCACTTCTTGACTAATTAGGTGAAGCTTATGGATATGAAAGCCAAAACTGAGGTAAGCTTACGAGAATCAATGATAAGACTGATACGTCCAAAATTCAGATGTATCATGAAATACATTAAAGTATCCGTGTTGTCACTGCCACCGACCGCCATGGCCATCACCATCAACATTGTCATCATCGTCGATGTCGCTAGCTCAGTTCGATTGATTCCAGTTCAAACTACCAGTGTACTTGTTCTCACTCGTTTTCACGTTTTGTCGCTGCTTCGCTTTGCTTTCTTTCAGGATTTCCTAAAGCAGACCGATTTGAACTGGACTACATTTAGACTCTGTGGCTTCATGCAGGCTTTGATCTCCTCTTACGCAATTCCTATCGTAGAAGGGTAATGCCAAACTGCCACCATCTCAACAGATCGTAAAGAACTAGCTGTGCAGTAGTAGCTGTATCGATAGCGGCTTCTAATGTGTGTGTGTGTGTGTGTGTGTGTGTGTGTGTGAATGATTAGGGAAAACGTTTGGGGCACAGATTCGGAGTCCTCCATTGCATATATTAACTCTGTTGATGCTGCTCGGCTAGCTTTGGCAGCAGGTTCCTGCTATGACTACTTCTGTCACAATTTCAGTCGTCGCCGTCGTCGTCGTAGTCTATCACACTCTCCATCCCGTTCTACGTCGTCGCCTTCATGAACAGCACTCGGCTTGCATAAATTTTAAACTTCAACCTACTTTGGGTCGTTGCACCTTTCATTGACATTGCTTAATTCTTCCAGTCGAGAATGAAAACGCATACGGAAAAACCTTGACCCTTTCTGGACCTTCGTCCTACTCCACTCAGGAGGTACTGCAGCAATACCCGTGTGAGGAAGGAAGGGGGTGCGGGGAGTTAATCACTTTTCGACTGAACAGAGACCGTGATGTTGACTTGGTGTTATGATTTTAAATTGTGGTAAACATGTCATATCAGGTTATCAGTCTGTGCGAGAAATACTCAGGATCCGATGCGAAAGTCATCAAAGCTCCAGGATTCTTCCTTAAGGTGAGTGGATATGAATGCGGTGCTCATCATGAGTCTTCCCTGCAGCATCCTGAGAAGGAGAAGAAAAAAATAGTAAAGATCTAGACTGTGATCAACATGTTCGCAACGGAAAGCTTTTGTTTGACGACTGAACCCGTATTCCTTTGCCGCATGTTATTAATTAGGGCATGAGAGGTTTCCTTAACTTGTTCAAGTGGGCGCAGGATGCTGCCGATCGTCTTTCATTTGCAGAGGTTCGTCTTCCGCTAATTGATTGATTATTTATTTATCCAAAACCAGATAATCTGCCTTCTCACTAGATGTCATCATAACCTGCAAAAAATACGACGATAGGTTATGTCACAAAATACCGCTCTGACTGGCGATATGAAGGCTACATGCGACACCCTTGGAGTTGACCCTGATTCCCTTACGACGCTTCCAGTAATGACGAAAAGAAATGATAATGACAATGACAATGATAATAATTATGATAATGTATAGGTTATATCTCTGAATCAACGTGGTTTCTATCTTTTTTTTTTAATAAATCAAAAATTGTTCCTTTGTTTGGATTTAGTAAAAAAAAAATGTTGTGTGGTTTGTTGTCATCACATTAAGATTAATTTTCATTCACTTGAGAATTAGCTATTGGGTAGCAAAACACAACAACTGATTATTCCGTTTGGACTGTTTTTCTTAGGACTACCTAGAAAGCTTCTTCAATACCATTCTTAGCAAAGTTCAGAAAATTAAGAAGAGTGAATACGTCAGCACAGCAGCTCGTGATCTTGAGATCTAGAAACTAGACGCTCAGGACAGACTGAAACTGCAGAATGGCTACTGCTGAGCATCGATAACGAATGCATGAGTGCATCAAACATTCATTTGTTACATTGCTGTATCATCTTGTACATTGGGTGCGTGCTAATTTGTCACCTTGACAAAATGCACATCATTCACGTTGTGACTTGTCTTGCAAGGACTAAGTGTGGAGTGTGTGCATCAATCCAGCAAACGATCGAGCAGAATGCACAAAATCTCCGCCGTGTCACTGGCTACTACACACAAATGCACATAGGTGTGTCTAGTGTGTGTGCGTGCATGCAATGAAACTTTGATCCTGCGGTGCTGCGGCACTGCGGCACAGGTGCGGCATCGAGCGAGCAGAGACGTCATGCTCAACTGACATCACAACTTTTTGCCACACGCCTGCTGCAGCGCATGCACGAAAAATCAAACAATGCAAATGCATGAACCGCACGTAGAGTGCATTGCACACGTTGTGCGTCGATGATTGACGTCGTTCAGTGCAGCACGTGTGCATGAAACAAACTGCGTGAGTGTGATCGAACGCTGCGGTCGTTCTTGCGTGCGACTACCACGACACGCAGCCAATCGCGTCTGACGCAGTGTTGCGCGCAAGGTGCTCACAGGCCGAGGCGCTACGTGCACAAGTAAGCAGGGGGGGGAAAGGCACGTTTGCTTCCTTTTGAACAGTTATGTTTATTTCTATTGAAGATTACATTTTCATTGAATCGTGCACTACGTGATCATTCGCGAAGCTTTCGCGAATGCCGCCGCACGTGGGGCAGCACACTTCCGGTGTGCTGCCATGGGTCCCGCCGGAACCCACGTGCCTATGCTATATTAATATCTACGTTATCTATGTTCTATGTCCGCGACAACCCCTTTGTTGTCGCACGTGACTTGTGCCCGCGTAGTGGTACGCGCTGCAGCAGCTTCAACAACAGCCTCGCATGAGCAGCGCTAGAGCGCTTGGTCGATGAGCATGCGCGCTGACGATCATTCATGCACGTCGCATGTGTCTCACTTCGGTGACGCCGTGGTTTTCTGGTCGTCATTTCAAAACTGTGGGGTGCAACACCCGTGTCCCAAAAAGATGAACTGAAAGCGAACGTGTTTGTCATGTGATCATTTGAGAATCTAGCTGACACACTGATTGAGCAAGCGCTGATGCTTTTTGGAAGAACACATTTCTTTTCATTTTTCTCACAACGCTGCAAGTTGAGGTGGAGGGCCACATGAGAAGGAAGATGGGAGCCCCTGGCATGACTGCACCAAAGGAGCACTCACTCTGTTGTCATCTTCCTGTCGTCATCTGGAACTGGACTTGTGGGTGCAACTCGAGAGGGTCCCTCGAGTTCATTTGGAACCGGACTTGTGAGTGCAACTCGAGAGGATCACTCGAGTCTTTTTAAGTGGAGAGAGAGAGACTCAGGAGACTCCTCTGAGAGGGAGCAAGAGAATAATAATAAGCTCGTCGGCTAACCACGAAGAAAAAGCCAGATCATGGATCACAGCAGAGGAGAATGAATGAATGAATGAATGAATGGATGAATTTCAATGGGTGATGATATGCCTCCTGGGAACCAAGCGAAGAGAGTAAAGGGATGATTGCGACAACAGGTGGCGTACCTCAGGTTACTACACCGAAGGGTTGAATCCCATAGCAATCTCCCAAGTCTCTCAGATCAGAACGCCATTTGAAGCGACGAGATCAATGGCATCCGAATTCAAAAGTGCCACCATGGCCGCTTCACTGGTGGCACTCATAGTTATATTCTTCGGCTTTACTTCTGAAAAGGTGTTTTAGCTATCGCACCTCGTTCTCGTCAACGCTATGTATGCACATACGCAATTTTGAACATGTCTTTGCGCACATGCGGTGCTAATGTTATGTGTGTGTGTGTGTGTGTGTGTGTGTGTGTGTGTACAACTTTGACATGTCTGCATGTTTCATAAAACAATATTTACACTAGCAACAAATTGCCGGAGAACGCGGAGAGGGCTTTGAGCTACACGACGAAATCATAATCAACGTGGAAGAAGCATATTCAGCCCCAACGAACTCTTCCTCGTCCCCAAAAGAAAGGGCAGGTTCCACGGCGAAGCCTAATCACCAACTGAGAGCCGCAATTCTATTCACCGGGCACATCAGGGCATTTGAGATGAAAGAAGTTCGGACATCTCAGTTGAAGGGGATCATTGAACCGCTTGTAGTGAAAGGCTATAAGGTGCCCTTCCTACCCTAACACTATGTTTTATTTAGTAGCAACAATTTATAGGCGTCCAAGACGAAGAACGAGAGAATTATAAGCAATCATGTCATATAACCACTCCTTCCTCGAAAGGTTTGGCTCTTCTTCGCGACAGGCAATGGAGATGCGTTCAGAAACCGTCCGCTGTTCCAAGGGGTAGCAAGCAACCGACCCCTTTGTCCCCTTTCTCACCATATAGCTGCTTGACCGCTCTCCTAATGGTTGTAATCGTACAGGCGTCGCCAGACGTTGTGAGGGAGTGGATAACTTCTGAGTGGAACTCAACGGATGGCGAGGGCTACATCCAGGCGATCCAATTCGAAGTAAATCACACCCGACTCAGTGTGTATATGCATGTAGTACGTGTTCTCCGTGGGGGGTGCAATTTCTCTATTTTCCTAGAAATCTCGCCTGTCCTTCTTCCATGACTCAGTGCTGTTTCGATGGCACGATCAGGTTTACGAAGATCGTGCAGCTGTACCACAACATTACAGACAGCACTGTGACTGGAAATCGGTGATGATAGTAGTAGTAAGGGTTAGGCAGCAAAAGCGTGGAAATGGAGGAGTAACTAGCATTGAGTGCGGTGTCCCCAATCGACACTTTGCAACTCACTGACAGATCACGATCTTGAATGCACATAAGACTCAGATCTCGGCATAAAAGCTGCTTTCTTTTCCATTGCGTTCATTGCATTGAGAGGAGAACATTGCTTTCTTTTCCCTTGCGTTCATTGCATTGAGAGGAGAACGTTGTGCGCACAGAGGGCGACTCATCTTTTAGACTTGGATCGTTTTTGGCACACATGGCGCAGAGTACGACACACATACCGGTACATATATTATATATATGTGTGTGTGTATAAAATAACCCTTGTGAAGATGATGGTTACGATGATTAGAAAGAATGCGATGGACGTTGATGTGCTTATTCCATTAATGCTGAATTTAGCATGGCAACGGCGTTTGAAGATGCATCAGGATTTAAGTTCGACATAATGGTGCGTTTAAGGCCAGATCTGCTCTTCTTAAAGGTAGTAGTAATTCTCCTTTCTTTCTCGTATATTTGTCATTGTGGCTATATGATTGACGCCAGTTTGTCTAGTATTTTTCGTGGTTTTTCCATATATCATCATCATCATCATCATCATCATCATCATTCATTGGTCATCACCATCGATCATCACCATGTAGGAGGGAGATACTTCGAGTATCGAGGGCTTTCTTAGCAACCCAGTCTCTGCTGAGAAAGATTCAAGAGGCAGCAGCGGTTCTATCCCTTCCCCACTGTTGAACTGGACAAATCTTGATGGATCGAGCGATTAATACGATTTTGCTACTTACCTCTGATCGAACAGAGAGATATCAGACTTATGTAGTAGTGTGCAAACATCGATTTACCACAGCACATACACATACACACACATGAAAGAGAGAGAGAGAGAGAGAGAGAGAGAGAGAGAGAGAGAGAGAAAGAGGGAGGCTCATATCTTAAACACATGAATGTTTATTTAGTTGTGTACACGCCTCCGGCAAAGTTTATCTTTGGGCAAGCTACTAATGATTGGGTGTATTTGTGCCAACGGTCGCTCTGTGATAGGTGAATGATTTGCCTGTGTCTTCGTAGTAATAAGTGGTGCTAACATGCTACTACCATCAACCATCTCTTCATCGATCGTCGCCAAACGCCATTACATGCAGCTTCAGAATGAGGTAGCAACCGCATTGATTAAATGCCATTTATGCTGCAGCTACTTCGAGATGATAAGCCCGTGGGAGAAATGCGAGGTGGCGGCTAAAGGGCCACGGATGTGTTGCTCTGCGTGGGAGCCATTCTACGAGAGGACAATGGAGATTGCGCGGCTTTCGATCAAGGAGATAGAGGACCTGTTCCCTGTCCTTCCTATGAGGAAGGGCTTTATAGAGTGTAACCGGTGACTATACCACGACCCATTTATTAATGATTTTGTGATCTGATCAATGCCCAATGCCTCTTGTCAGTCTCGGAGCCTTTCCCTCATTGCTGAAGGCCTGCTATGAGAAAGCGAAGGAGCTCGGGATAAAGGCGTCTTGGACGTGCAAAAATGGAAATGGAGAGCTAATAATAGCTCGTACATGTGGTCTAAACGGAGATTTGATATAGATCTTTGGCCGAGCTCGAGCTATGACTACGGCATACGGATTAATAGCAACGTGAAATCGCCTGCCGAACAAAGTTTTCCCAGTGTAGCATGCTGACCATCAAAATACAGCAAATAGAGCGCAGCAGCGGCCTTGTGCGGCATTTTAGACGGCACAACTGACTCGCTCAATCCTTCGTGGCAGGCGGTGCAGAAGCTATAAGAGCATGCACTTTCTTGACTATAATACCGTTTATGTCATCAATGTGCAGCACTAATGTTGTATAACGCACACTGCCACCGCTACGTGGAACTGGTGGTTCAACATGGAAGCGCTATAATTATAATCGCTAGTAGTCGTGTAATAATACGCTATTCGGCCCCCTCTAGATTTAGACGTCGTTAATGCTTTATATTACTATTACATCATTGCGCTGTGCACAAAGCAACTTGCAGCTAGAGTCAAGTACATCGCTTATTATTAAAAAGTTTAAGTGTCATCCTAAGTTAGCTTTGCATAGCAGTTGCCACAGCGCTTAAGTTGTGCTATAGTGCTTGTGTCAGCAAACACTTCCAGACTTCTTTGTTTCAGCAAGTGTGCAATGAGACGGATGTACTGAAACAAATGCATTTTTTTTCAATTTAGTCATCCTAATGTGCCTATATCAAGCGGAGAGGTTGTGCATCGTACATGACATAGCTAGCACTGATCATCAACAACCATAGGTATGCTGATATGTAGACATATGTGCGTAGAGCGCGCCGCCAATACGATAATCATCAGCGCGTGAGTAGCTATTGCCCGACAATGCACTGCTTGGATCCACACACACACACACACACACACACACACACACACACATATATATATATATATATATATATATATATATTAATTATTATTGCTGTTCAAAGCGTGGGTATAGTAGAGTAGCAACAGTGCAACTAGTACAGAAGTACGTGCATATACGCAACATTGTGCAGCATGCTATGATTCAACTTAGAAAATGTTACAAAGAACAGATTGTTTTGTGAATTAGGAATGCTAGACACGACCATAACTGCAAATCACACACACGGGTGCTGCAAGACGGAAAATCTACGTGCCACCTTAACGACACATCTTGACTGTATGTTCGACCGAGATTTATCATATTGGAATAAGAATTACGTGGGCAGTGCTAAAATCTATCTACATTTTTATTTCTGAACAAGACGTGTACTAATGTTTGCTTGCCAATACAAATCGTACATAAACTAAGTATAGAATTTACACGGAGAAGAAACTCAAAGGTGAAGGATAAAGATAAAACTAAACAATAGCTGCGTAGCTGATAGGATTATTGCCTACGGCACCAGCTCCTCCCCCCCCTATATGCTCTGCTCTGCACAACGGACAGGTGGGCTTTCGTTGATACCTGGGGATGGACGTTATCATCTTCATTTTCGAACACGAAAATTGAGTAAATGTATTGATTACCATGTTGCGAGACAGACTTCATGGAAAACATGTCCACATGGCGTCCTTTGTAAAACAAGTAGTTGAATCTCGATGAAAGGAAAATCATCTTGTATACGATAAATGCAAATACCTGCGAATGGTCTTATTCCGATCGAAAGCCTCTTGGCAAACCGAGCAATGTTCAACCTCGCCATTCTCCTCCACTAGAACCTGTCACACGTAGCTAATTCTTGAGGCGTCTAACAGACAACATGGGTGAGAGAGAGAGAGAGAGAGAGAGAGAGAGAGAGAGAGTAATAGAACACACATCATCTTAATACCGCGGGATCGAATTTAACTTCCTCCATTCTCGATACAATTACACGAGGATCTTCGGCGAAGGTGAATGTACTACTGTTCTGTACCCAGGAGATCAAATTCCTGAGGAGAACAAAGATGATTTTCCTACACTCGTCGTCTCATAAGTCTCGTAAGATGGAGACACGTGACAAAAGGGATGATGGAGAGAAAACAGCAAAGGAAAAGGGAAGGCTATATTACCTGGATGCAAGTATTGCTATGGAGCTCATAGCTAGAACTACGGTTTGCAAACTCACCCACCACTTTACTGCCGTGTATAACTGCATATATCCATGATAATTTATTAATGGTGGCGATATTGGTGATGGTAGAGGCGCACGGACGGCTTCACATCAACGATGTCATTCATGCAGCATTACCTCTGATGCAGTTTCATGGCATGTCTCGGAAGAGACCACCCAATATATTCCCATGGCTACCCAGGCATGCACAGCACTTAAATATATGGAGTCGACGAGCCTCACGCGAAAAGGTGGAGCGCCATCTGCCATTCAGAAAAATACCTAGTCTCACTACCGGGATGATTCAAACGCCGTGATGTTGCGTGGTACCTTGTGGTGACCATCTCAGGAGTATCTTGTGGAACAACTCTTTCTTCCAGACACCGAACAGCCACAGCACAACCCAAACCTGAAAGTACCGTTGGTCAATTTATCGTTCAAAACGCAGTTAAACAGCCCACCTTTACGTACAGCGCCAATGGCACGTCACATTCATCTTTCTCATGCTTCGCGAACTCAATGAGGACCCACCCCAACGCAACCTACGACGTCGACGAAGAGAGCATGGATTGGATTATGAGAAGAGAGCAACTGTAACAGCGATCAAGGCTTACAAAGCTCACGGTGCACAGCACAGCCAGTAGAACCAGAAGCATTCGTGCAGCAGCCCTCTGACAAAAAAGTTAGGATAATTTCAGATACGAGTACGCAACGCAGTACGCCTTCGTGGGATTATCTACAGATACGATATTTTATCTGGCTGGACTGAAAGAGACGAACGAAGATGTTGAGTATGGTTACCTGGTGGATAAGATTTCTAGCAGATCGCCCTGCCAAAAGGTGCTGACCCGTTAAAGGATCTACTACGGCATCATTGTTTCTCTGGAGGGGCATTAACACGTTGTTAGCGTCACCCCCGTTGTTGTTGTTGTAGTTGCCGTCAATGCTATTCTGGCCATAAATGCTTCCACTTCCGTTCCCCCCGGCCATCATCGTGGAGGAGGGGGAGAGGCCTGCTCCTTGCTTGGCCAATCTGGCAGAGGATTACCAGGCCCCTCAACGCTTGTGATTTACCGTGTGCGTCAACGTTTTGCAGCTATTATTTCTAGGATTTCCAAAGGATTTCAGGACAAAAGAAAGAATAATTCTTCGCGACTATTAAATATGCTCACCACCCTGATCAGTTTCTCGTGGTATTTGCAGCTGCAAGAGCAGGGCTGAAATGTGGACGATTTCCTGATTTCCCTGGGAAGTTTTGCGGGTATATCGTGATTATATTTGTGTTTATTGCAATGCCGGGTTTTTCTTGTTGTTGCTTCGTCGTCGGTTGGTCTGCTCAATACTCGGTCGAACTACCAGACTAGAACGTTTTCTTTCTCTTGCCTCTTCTTCTCTTCTTTTTCTTGTGCTTCATGTGCTACGTACGTACGTGGTAGTAGTAGTAGTAGTAGTAGTAGTTTCTCGTTGTTATTATTTCCTATTCTTTCCTTTTTTCTGTTCGATGTTCTTTCGTCTTTCTCTCTCTGTTCACCTCTCCTCCTGCACAGCGACTCCGACCGACAACGTACGTACGAACGAACGAACGACGGACGGACGGACGGAACCCCCCCCGCGTTCGCACACCTGCACGAGCCAGCTACTGCATCGATCTCCTCATAGCAGCCACTTGCTCGCTTCACAGACAGACACGAAGGAATACCCTTCGGCCCTGTTCTGCATTGCATCTGCTACTTGCACGTCAAATGATCGCCCGTGCCGGGATGATGCCGATGCGCGCCGCAACGATGTATTCCAGAGGATGCATCCCACTCTGCGACACCCATCGGTTGTTCTGGAAGGATGGGAGGAGGAATTACCAAAACTTGGGGGTGGCTCCAGCCAAGATCCGGGCCCTTTACCTTCCAGGCAATTCAAAAAGTAGAACCTACAGCTCGCAGCAGGATGCTCCAGTAAAGCAAGAAGGTAGCTCATCCAAAGATGTGTGCATTGCATCATAATCTCGTTTTAATCAAGATTCATCTGCAATGGAGCGACTCGTTGGACGTCTAAATGTTTGCCTGGAAAAATATCCAATGGAATCCTTTTGGACATTCGTAATAGCATTTTTTCAGGGTATGAATTGCCCCTTGTTGGATTGAAAGTTAATGCATCATCAGATGTTCCTGGAGCTTTCTGCTGTTGGGTCGATTTACAAGACCCTAGGTGCCTAAAGAAACTTACGCTAATCAAATCTACCAGATTCATGAGTTTCATCAGGTCTCCTTGGAATAAAATTCAGTGCAGAGTATGCTTTGGCTTTTGCTATTTCGAGGTAGAGAAGGCTGGTAATATAGTTTTGAGTATCTGAATGGGATGTATTCATCTCGCCTTCAGGCCAATAAAACGGATACGGCTTCCACTGAACATTGCGGTAACGTCAGACTTTCATTACAAGCAATAGAACGAACTGACTGCGGTTTTATAAAGGCTGCCGCAACCCTTGCGCGTGTATTCCCTTCGCTCACGAAGATCAACATAATGGCACTCTCTGGTCTAGTCACAGAGAAGTCATCACCATCTCCAGAAAAGGTAAAGACAATGTATTTGAGGAATAAGCATTTGAAGAAAAAATAAGCAAGCTTGGTGATTGTATTTTTAAACATAGGTTGGGAATGAAAATCAAACCTGGGCAATGAAGGTATTACACCGAAAAATATGCTGGAGTTTTACAGTTTACATAGAAAAATATGTGGAATTTTACACGAAAAATGGTAACTCAGGAGCCTTTATGTTTGATTTTCCTTCTTTTATATTGGATCTATGAGTAGCTATGGGAAAAAGGAAGTGAATTGATAAATGTGTATGGAGCGGCTTACTATTTCGGTTCCCGTGCTATGGGAGTTACGATCATATTCTCCCTCTACCAGGTACAAATTACTTCCATCTTATTTCCAAACTGAAAGAATTATTTAGACACAACAACTTGCTGTCCTAGGCCATTTTGCATGGGCTGGACGTTTCGTGGATAATATCACGTTTTGGCGTATCCGAGGCGTTGGGAGAAAGTACAACCACTATCATTTTAAATATATGCACACATCATGTTCTTTAATTGAATTGATCATAGATAGATGCCACTTTGGGGAAGGGACTATACCTCATCAACCGTACGTGGAAACTAACTGTTAATGTACTTAGCTCTTGGAACCTGGGCCGCAGCGGTGACTTTCGCAGCATTTCTAGGTTATTCGTCAAACTAACACTAATCGCACGTAAAAGTCTACTTTGATCGTTATTAATTTGTTGCGTTCATATTTATCCAGCTCCTTTGAATTTAGCGATACTTCCTGTTCTTGTCCCAAAGATAGCAGCAAAATGGGCTTCTTTTCGGAGATAAATTTCATAGATCTATACGTATCTTCGTCGTACGTATGCAGTAGGTAAACTTTTAGAAGTAACTAAAGCGACAGTTCTGTAGTGGGGTTCTTATCAGCAGAGCGTCAACCCCTCGGCTTGTGCATATTACAGATACGTTTCTCGGATTTAGCACATCTATGGTAATGGCACATATACTCCTTGTATGCATACGTTGTGCTCGCAGCTACATGTAGATCGATGCAATTAAACATGCATAGATATATGCGCGTGCATAAGCGCTGTAGCCGCTGCATTGCACAGCTCTAGAGCTACATTAGGATGACTATTGAAAAAATGTATTTCATGCATTACATCCGTCTCATATGTACGTGCACGATGCGCCGACGGCGAGCATGATCGATACGTAGTGTACGTACAAATAGCCTATAGCTGAACGTGAATCTTAGTATATATATATATATATATATATATATATATATATGCCCTCGTTGTACACTCGTACATGTAGCTGAACGTGAATCTTAGTATCAGTATGTATGCCCTCGTACAGTAGCAAGCTACTGAACACACATGTTTTGTTTCGCAATGTTATTTGCTTAGCAATATATATATATATATATATATATATATATATTGATATTGATATATAGCTATGCTGAGAGGTGCTAGTACCTAGCTAGCATAGTCTGATGTGCTGCTGTGTACGTCTCGTTGCGATCACATGCATGCCATGCGCTATGAAAGCCACGAGGCGGCAGCCCACCGAAACGTACGTTACTAGCAGTGTCAGCTGCATATCATGTGAATAATACAATACCTTGACCGTGCTGCATCGATGCACATACAGAGCAACAGATATAATCGGTGAGCACAAAAGAATACGATTGTGAATAATTCGATGCCTATTCTCAATCAGTGGTAGCAGCGGCACAATCAAAACTCTGCCCTTTGAGAAATAGCCTGCTTTTATTGTAATACGCATAAGGGGTGAGCCTTCTGCAACCGCTCGGTTTCTTGAATTCAAAACCTAGATTAAAAAGTTAGTTTGAATTTCAGGGGTGGCTATTATGATGGAACGAGATATCACCAGAGGAATTCTCTTTGACAGCGACAGTGCGCCCTAACGGTTCACTTTCAACGAAGAGAACTGTTGGTTCATTTTCAGCCTTCGAGACCACGCTAAACGCACGAGAATCCTTATTGAATTGGAGCATTAGGAGTCCCTTCTCATCTTCCTTAGCTGTTCCACCTTCCCTCTTAACTTGAAATGATAAATATGCCAGGATTGAAGCATGTGTGGTTAGAATCAGGCTGCCAGGAATAATTAAGCCCTTACCGAGTTCTAATTTGTTTTTCTCCGCAGTACACAATGAGGCTGCATCCTTTAACTTTTCCTTGATTGATTAAGGTAGAAAGGGAGAGTTGTATGAATAATCACATTAAGCGGATTAAATAATCTTACCTCTTTCGCTCCTATAAATTCAGAAGTCTTGGTAAAATGCCTGAAACAACAGATCCACTCATCTAATGTCGCATTCGCTGTATCATATTCTCAACCTATATAGTTGGAATGTTGGCATTATCTTAGCACCAAGCCTCTTAGCCAACTTTTTGTTCGCGTCATAGTCAATCTGCGTTGCGGGATTGACGATGCGTCAGACGAGTTTCTACTCGTTCTCAAATCATCAGATAGGCAATAGAGCGGGGCACTTACCTCTCCAAAGATCAGTTCACCATTTGCTTCGGCAAGGGATTGGAAAAGTGGCGCTATAGCCTTGCAAGGCTTGCACCAGCTAGCAGTAAACTTTACCAAGACTACGAGCAGGGAAATCAGGTTGCGTTATAAGCATCCACGTTAGATATATTAACCACCTGGTAAGTCAAGTGATGCTGCCTTGGACATCAGTGAGTCCCATTCCTGTTCTGAATTGATGTGCTTAACGCCGGATCTCAAATCAGTTGCCTAAGGTAAGGGATAATGCATGCCATGTTAAGACAAATGGAAAAGTGAATCGCGGTGAGAAAATAAGCACCTCCTTCTCTGACACAGAGACCAACTCTACAGGACTATTGTCTTCTTCTTCCTCGTCGATATACCTTTGGTAGTAATAAGGATAAGACACGTAATTGTTGGAATGCTTTATTTGTACTTTCTGAGCCAGTCAATTTTCTTCAATCTTGGCTTGAGGCAGTTCCAGAAAGGCCTCAGCACGATCAAGAGCAGAGGCCATATGGCACTCCACGGGATACATCTAGAACAATTTGACAAAAATGATGAAGCTCTATGAAACAGACCTATCTCACTGGACAAACACAGGATCTGGGTACGTACATTGGCCCGATGCAGATGAATGGCATTCGATGATCAGGATGAGAAACACTCGCCTACAACCGAACGATTACGGAAAACGTGAGAATAATCTTTCTTCGAATTAGCGACGAAGAAAGCATTTGACCCCGTACTGCACTGGTATCGTCCGCCCTCTCCTCGTTGTTTGCCTCCTCCTTCTTCCCGTGTTGGATTCGCAGCGTCGTAGTAGGACACGAGAAATAATCGCTGCAGAAAGCGTATGCCTTGTTGTATGTGTTTCAGATCATGTGTAGATATCATGTAGGATGTATTGCGAATAAAAATTGTACTTGTCCAGATGCCTTTGCTCTTGTCAGATTTTGGTTGCTTCCAATTGTTTCCATACTAATATCCCCCATGATTTTATTCAAGCGACAATGGATTCCAAACGGCTACAAGAAAAATATCAAATTGCTTTGGAATTTAACAAAGCGACAACATACTTAACCAATTATTGGAAGACTCTTCGCAATTACAAATCGACCGCGAAGGAGAGCCACCCCATCAGCTTCCTAAGCCCTGATTTCGGAGCGATCGTAAGCGAGAAGTTCAACAAGAGGAAGAATCCAAGTCAAGTCAACTGTCATACCAACTAAATCATGGGCATTGTTGCAAGTTGGATCCGAAAGTACGTATCCTTCATCGAAGCATTAGACTAGATCCTTTATTTAAATCCGATTCTTTCAGTCTTTTCTGGTCACAAGAGATGGAAATCGCCATCGTAGGCCTTCAAAATGCGGGGAAGAGTACATATGTCCAAGTTCTAAACGTAAGAGATCGATTTGTAAATCAATACGAAAGAGCTTTCAATTTGAATTGTTGCTTTTACAGACCGGAGAATTCCAAGAAAATCTTATTCCGACAGTAGGCTTTAATATGCACAAGGTCCCACCTTATGTATTTCAGCCTTCGCGATGTACTATTCTCATCCAAATCGAATTTTAGGTCCAAAAGAACAGGTGCACAATTAAAGTCTGGGATCTTGGAGGACAGGCAAATTACAACTCTTCACCTGCAATCGCCGATATAATATCTCGTGTTTTACTCAGGATAAGTTCAGACAGCAATGGGGCCGGTACTGTAAGGGAGTTAACGCAATTGTTTACATTATTGACTCTGCTGATAAAGGGAAAATCGAAGAAGCCCACGACGAACTGAAGGTCACAAAAACATAAACTTGAGAAAACAATCCTAATTGCTTTGATTCAAACTTGATTTAGGCTCTCCTAGAAAGCCAAGAGTTGAAGGGGATTCCTCTTCTTGTTCTCTTCAATAAGAATGATTTGGAGAACGCATTATCCCCTGAAGCACTCATCAAAGCTCTGTAAGTTGTATATACTGAGACAGAATGTTCACGTACACACCTGATCTCTTCTGTATATTTTTTGTAGGGACTTATCCTCTCACACCAGGGTGCGTACCACGGCTTACTTTTCTATTTCATGCAAGACAGGGAAAAGTGTCGAGAAATCGTTGGATTGGTTGGTCAAACAAAATAAGAAATAGACATTTGTTTCATGACGAGAAGTGGAGGAAAATTCTGAATGATGAACAAAATTTTTGATTTAGCAAGCAACTTCACGATCTACCACTTTTCCTTTTTTTGTTTGAATAGACGTAAGTGTACAGCTTGTATGTAGTACTATATACCCTTAAATGTAATTTGTGCGCTATGAGCACATCGCGCAACGAATATGCATATATTATACTTCGTAGACAATGCTATGGTAGCTGCCAGTCTTAGAGATGTCTAGATGTAGATGAGAGCTGAAATCACAGAAACTGGCTAAATTTCGTGATCTGAAATTTTTATTGACCGTCTGTTGAAGCCTGCTAGCCTGGCGGGCTCATTAGCTAGGCTGCCATGCATGGCTGTAGCAATTATCGTATCTATCTGCTTTACTAGCTAGTTTACCGTACGTACTAGCGTAGTTGGCCGCTTAGCTTGCGGCGTTAATCACGAACAAGCTAAGTGTTGCAGTTTACACTCTATGGCCTTATGTAATCTATAAAGCTAGCCGTGCATGTGCAATGAAACATTCATCAGCGCATCCTAGTCTAGTACGATGCGTAGCTGCATGGAAGACTGTGCTAGACTAATCTGGCTAGTAATGTGAACATGCTGTCTGTTTGCATCTGTGTGTTTATTGTCTAGTTTATGTAGTACGTAGCTCAATTGCACACGGTATCCGATAAGTAGTTAGAGTAACAAAATATCAAAAATAGCCGCGTCAGTCTACTATTACAGCGCCATGCATGTTGCACTCATTAGCGATATTATTAACTTCGTTTTACGGATCGTATAATCGACACATCAGGCACATCTAGACATGCATCAAGAATCGGAGCGCAATGCATATATCGTGTTTGTAACAAATACAGCATAGGCGCTGTAGCCGTTGCTTTGCATAGCTACATTACTAGATTATTAGGATGACTATTGAAAAGAATCAATCATATCATTACATCGGTCTCATATGTCGTGTTTGTACATTGTATATTACATAAGACGAGCAGATCAATCAAATATCAGACCGCCCTCCTTGGCCATCAGAATCCATCTCGACGATCAGCACGTGTCCAGGACCTGAAATCTTGAACTTCTCCTCGCCGTACAATTCAGCAGCATCATGCTGCTCGAATTTCTGCGACCCGAACTCCCCTTCGACAATAGGTGATCCCTCCATTGCGAGGAAATATGCTTGTCTGTTTTTACTGAGATTGAATTCGATGGACTTCTTTTCCTTCAAAACGGCAACCTGCAAAGTTGAGCAATGGTATGTCTCAGGTAAATTTAGCGATGCTCGAACGGAGATCATTCTATGTCGTCACCTTTATATTAGCTTCGCAATTTATCTTGACAGGAGTTTTAGCATCACTCTCAGTTGAGGAAACAATGTGGGCCCATTGGTTATCAAAATTGATCTTTGTGCCACACATGCTTCCATAGTTGGGAGTCAAGCCATTGGCTTTAGGTACGAGCCACATCTGAATGAACCGAAGCGGGTCTGCCTCAGCATTCTTCTCAGAGTGCCGGATGCCAGTTCCTGCTGTCATAAATTGTACGCTTCCTCTTCCTAGGGACTCGCTAGTCCCCATAGAATCCTGATGTGTAAGTTTTCCTTGGATAATGTAGGTCACGATTTCCTGAGGAAATTGGTTTTAGGTCGTTTTTTCTTGTGGACACCTCCAAACAAGCATTTGTCACCATGTTTCTATGAGGGTGAGTTCCAAAACCACGCTTTGGCTGGACGAGATCGTCGTTCATGACACGGAGAACGCCAAAATTTGTGTTGCGAGGGTTGCTGTACTGTCAAGCAGAAACAAAAGTTGGAATATACTCGAGACTCAGGGAGGAGACGCTTATCACTACCTCGGCGAAGCTGAAGTGAAACCGAGACTTAAGCCAGTTCTTGTTGGTCCATTTTTTATCTCCTTCAGCATTTGGTCCGTTTCCAAACCATTCTGGGGGTGCTGTGATTGATCAAAGCTTAGATCTATCTATGCATTATTTCGATCGATTATCAGAGTTTGCTTACGTTCGCTCACGGTAAGCTTTTTTTGAGGAATGTATCGGAGAGTCTTGCTGTGAATTATCGAGCGGCTGTCAGCGAGGGGAATGAAAATGATTCCGATCACCAGAATCCTGCACCACCCCGTGCTAAAAGCAGGAATGGCCGTTCAAACTTTGCACATCGACGGACGACGCTGAAGGCGACAATCTCTATGAAACATGGGTGGAAATGCTACCTCTAGGCCCAAGTGCATAAAAAGCCGCCCCCTATCATACATAGCTGCAGCGACCCAAGTATCTCCCATGCAAACCTGACAGTAGCCTTCATTGCCACAAGGAACGTGGTAGCCCTCTGAGTTTTGAGTTTTGAGTGTTGTTGTGACTGAAAGAAAGGGATATTAATTCTGCCATTTTCAATGCGATTTTATTGCTGCGACAAATATTTTTATCGAATAATAAAGCTTACTCTGACGTGAAAAGAAGACCGACATCGTGCGTTGGATCAGTTCTGCCACCCACCCGTGTATACACCCAGACGACGATCTCCTGAGGGAGGGTACTGGTGCCAGATAGCACCTTTTCAGCGACGTACTCCCGGGTCGGAACTAAATTGCCCTAAACCGTTTGCATCAAAGGATGCGACAGATCTTCCCATGCCAGCGCCATATCTTAAGGCAGCACCATCGGCGACCAATGCGAAGTCTTTTACGTCGCAAAGTAGCCAGGGTGCGGCTGATGGCTTCAAAACCCGATACACCTCTTGCATCGCAGCAGACGCTCCAGGTTGCCTTTTAATGTTGGGCTGGCTTTGTTCAAATCTGACGCGTTGCAATTCAGGGGGGGCTCTCGAACGACATGCTGATCAGTCTGAGTATGAACTTCAACAATGACGGCGCATCACAGGTCATATTAAATCAAGTCAGAGAAAACAACCGCGTGTGCTTCTATGCATTAGACTAAGGTAATCAGCCAGCATTAAACGATTGGACCAAATAGGACGAGCTTGTATCGAATCTACACCGGAATGGGATCCTGAAAACGGAGAGCGTAATCGATGCCATGAAAAAGACTGATCGCAAGGACTTCGTGAATCCTAAACACGTAGGTGTCATAGTGTAGTCATTTGATGATGGTAGCACGTATGTAGCATTGATGGAAGCTATTCTCCAGGTAATAATAATTAAAATTTGCTCAAATTATGATGTTTCCAGGGTCCCTTATATGAAGACAAACCTCGAAACATCGGTTGTGAGGCCACCATCACTTCCCCACATATGCACGCAATCGCTCTTGAAGCTCTTTTCTCTGAGGATGAAACAGAATCGGAATCGACATCCCGCCGAGAAAAGCCCTTCATCGGGCTTGATATTGGGTGTGGAAGCGGATATTTGACTGTCTGCATGGGACACATTCTGGGTATTAGTCTTGCCTTTCTTTTGGCATTAACATAGGAAGGGCGATTCATTGATATACATGATTTTGATAACATCAGCTTCCGACGATAGCAAGATATATGGGATCGACCATGCAAGGGAGCTGATCGAACTTTCCCGCAACAACACAGGCAATAATAATAATAATAATAATAATAATAGTAATAAAAGATACTATTGTTTTAATTCCCTTCCGCACAACTCTAATCTATGACTTTATTATATCACCAACAGCAAAATCGCACCAGAGTTTCTTGGATTCAGGAAGGGTTGCATACTATGAAGGTTGTGCTTTCTGCCACTTGTAGTAGCAAGAAGGCTGCGAACACGACATGTGAGAGTCAACGATGAGTGATTATTGTGCATCAGGCGACGGATTCCTCGGCCTTCCAGAAAAAGGACCATTTGACTTCATTCATGTCGGCGCTGCGGTGGGTAGTTTTCCATAAATATTTTCAGCTTCAGTTCGATAGGCAGGAAGCATTGCGAGGTTGATTTTATTACCTTTACAACAACAACTACTCGTAAGGTTGAGGAAATACCGGAAGAGCTGGTAAATCAGCTTACGCCAGGAGGAGCTCTAGTCATACCGGTCGTTATGTGTTTAATTGTTACATCTATGTGTACATCATGAGCGCACGGTGCGTTTGTTTCTTCTACCTTTGAGCTATCATCATCATCATCATCGTCATCATCATCATCATGGGCAATTGCCCGGTGTTGCATACCTATATCGACGGAAAATCATCGACACATCCTCCCTCCCCTCCTTCCCCTTTCTAGGTTGGACCTCAAGGGGGCGAGCAGAAGCTGGTCAAGCTTACTAAATTGAGTTCATCGTCTGCATCATCGGTAGTAAATTTTGTGATGATTATGATAATGCACACTGCAATGGCTTCTCAACCAACAATTATACCCTCTACCTACCAACACGCACGCAACAATTTGTGTCACTTACTATCATTTCAACCCCCGTTTTCCATCATCATCCTCGTCATTATTACCATCACCCACCAATAGCACCAAGCACCACCACAACTTTCATATGTCTTCGGTAGGATGTGAGAAAGGAGGAGATCATGACTGTTGTCTTCTCTCGTATGAACGACGAACCTCCAAAATCGGAGAAAGAGAAGGCTCAAGGGGTTGATTTGTTTGAATTCTAGGCTATTCGTATATCATACACATATTCAAGGAACTGAATCGTACAGTTTAATTGTTCATCTTTGCGGTGTTGTTGTTGTTTTTGTGTCCTGTCACGCAGATCGCTGAAGAGATGAGGGAGCTGTATAAGGAAGGGAAGGTGAATTAGAACTGTTAACGAGAATGGGAAAACGATATGTATAAAAAAAAGGAAGAGAGAGAGAGAGAGAGAGAGAGAGAGAGAGAGAGAAAGAGAGAGAGAAACCCCTTCTTCACTAGATGTCGATCGAGCTTGAAGAGCTCAAAATGACCAACATTACGAAGACGTGAGGAGATGTTGAGAAGCGTTGAACGGCTCTCCATCTGACATATGAAAGACACCAGAGAGCGGATAAGCACCGACGCTTTTCTTCTGCTCTTATTTGAAGCAAATAACTCAGGATAATAGGGATTTGAAATTATTACTTGATGTGATGTCAACGAAAAGGAAATAACTGAGGCACTTCAGCATTGGCAAGCGACCTTCAAGACAGAGTCATTACACCCTGATAACACCACAATTTAACATGTCATGCCGAAGCCCGCCAACATCATCCCCTCTTCGATTAACATTAGTGCTTAGAAAACGATCAGTACGCGCATGCCCTCGTTGGAATCCCCTCATTTTGCTTCGAAGCTTTCGCTAAATGAAGAAAAATCTAAATGCTACCTGAGCAGGCACGGTCGTAAGCCATCAGCAGGAGACATGGCAAAGGACACCAGGATAAAGGGACTTCTTACTAGGTTGTAGCGTTGATATCCATCCCCGCTCGCTAGATATATGTGTCCAGCTTCCCGGAACTTATGAGGTTTATTTGCGCACAGATTTAAGGATCTTCAACGGGAAATTCAAAAAACAGAAAATACATTCTCCAAGGCTCGCCAGGAAGAAGAAAAAGAGGCGGCTTGATTTGGGATGCGTTCCAATATAAGTGACTCGCAGCCTATTTTCTCTGCTTAGTTGATCAGAACTTGCTCATGATGCAGTGCACGGCGTAGTGTAATGTGTGAGTCATGCATCGAATGACGACAAGCTTCGCCAATGACATTCCAATGGCCTAGGCGTACGTATAGGACGTATTGTCTTATTCCTTGCGCTAGTACTAGAGCATGCATTCCTGAAAGACATAACACCACTAGACTAGAACATGCTGACGTTTAGATTATGCTATGATTTCCTCACCGGCGCGAGCGCATGCGCCTATATGCTGTTATGGTTTTGTGTGTATGCCTATAGTCACAGAGCAGAGAGCTCCATGCGTCATGGCCTTCTATCTTCATGCATGCATGAGGAACTGTTTCACTGCTTGTGGCCCTCTAGCCCTGCTAGCCTGCCTAGGCTTTTGCACAACTTGCACATTACATGGCCATGTTGTGCATGGTGGAATGCACATTGTGCAATAATGATGCATTAGAACTCTGACTCGAAGTTCCAGCGTCGTGTGCAAGCAAGTGTACGAAAATATGGGAATTTCGGTAATCATGCAGCTCGCTAGTTCGAGCCGACACGCACACTATCCTTCACAATAGCTGAATATATGTTCGCCGTGGCCTTTTTGCTTTCCTGTTGTCGTGCAGTAGCTTCGACAAACGTACAAATGGATACCACAGCATCCTTTCCAGCATCCACAAACCTTGAAGGTAAACAACGAAACATATTTGACAGTGTGACTCACATCCGTTAAACTCTCCAAATCTTATTCAAAATTGAAGCATGCGAATTAAATATGTCAAAAAGAAAAAGCTACATGTGTTCTACCTTGGAAATAGCTGGAAGGCATGGAACATGCCTTCATAGATCTCAAGCTGGCACTGCAGAAGTTGAAATGGGACAAAGATTTATTCCTAATGATATGATGCTGCGTGCATGATTCTAGCACTCTACCTGCACTTCGCAGTTGATTGCATGTTCTGCGAAATCTTTCGCATCATCTCTCAGCACTTCTCCACCGCCTGCGCATCGATAATAGCGTTAGTAGAAGCATCCCGTAGGGGCAGAAGCGAGGAGAGAAGCTAGATGTAGACGGGAGCATGATAACAATACTCACACAACCTCCATGATGGCAGTGAAAGCAACATGAATCAAATGACTGATGTTTGCTTCGTATCAGTGGGTTAGCAGCTTTGCACTTCCTCCATTTAGGCAATGACTTCTCTTCTACTGCTGTCCCACTCGGGTGCTAAAATCACCTGCTTGGATAAGCGTTGGGGGGAATCCGGATAAGTCTGGTCTCTCCCATCCCTATGAGAGCACCAAACAGCAATACAGCGATGACAACAGCAGCAGCGGTGAGGAGGTGAAAGCCAGGAGAACATGTATTGCCTTCTATTGAATACGCAATGTGCAAATGCCACGGTTCTCCTTCTCCTTGCTCGGGTCCATACCATTACGTAGTTAAGTTCCTTGGCCTCATAGTCTCCGTCGTTGCTCTCGTTTTCGCTGCTACCCGCAGGGTGTAGCCCGTACAGTAACCCAAACACTTCTAACGAATCTGTATTCGAGCCAAACATTTGGGAGTATGAGGCAATCTTCTGTGGTCGACTAAAACTTAGCAAGTCCACCTGGATTAAGATAGTCTGTATCTCTATTTTCTTCTAGAGAAGACGACGATACGTTTTCGCTTCCTCGTGAGGAGGAGGAGGAGGAGGAGGAGGAGGAAGAGGAAGAGGAGGAGGGCGACGCAAAAGAACCTGCACGTACAGCCGGATCTCTTTCTCACCAAAATGATTAAATCAGTACCGCAAGTCAACAGGGATTAACAGCAGCCCAGGCAAAGAGTTCCATCGCATAATTCTAGAACTACCAATTCTTTTATTACTGTTACAGCTACTTATTGTTACATGGCAGCAAGCTGAATACGGGGCTTAGCAGTGCGCATCCTCCAGGCATTAGCTGGATAACAGCAGAAGGCGTTAAAAAATAAGACTTTCGTCGAAGATGCCGAGCTATCATGTGCCAACATAATAATGCGAGAAGGAGGAGGAGAAGAAGGGAAAGGGGGGCTGCTCGTGTATGTGCATTTCATAAACGTACATCCTCGTTGCAGCTTGCCGCTCTCTTCTTCACTTTAAGGAGCGTGCTGACACACAGACTTGCACCTAGGAGGAGGGCACAAACATATTATCAGAAATTCACCATTTTACATCGTATCTGTACTCCTCGCTCAGTCCATGCCTTTGCCTGCCTTCTAGATCCACTACACGACCGATGTTCGTCACATCGGCATGCTGGCTGCTAATGTTGCTGTTGCAGTGTTTTTGACATTACCACCACAACTTCTCCTCCCTCCCACAACAAATGCTATCGCTGTTTGTCTTCAACTAACTCTCGATTACCGGCACTATCTCCCATCATCACCACACGTTCTTTTTCAACCCCGAGGCGCTTAACAACGTACCGCAGGCTCTGCTCCCACAAGCAAAGCCAAAAGGGAGAATCAAGGGACACCAGTCGTGTTCGTGTTGCGGACAGTATGTGTGTGTGTGTATGTGTGTGTGCAGGTCGGTGATTCAGTGTCCACCCATTTCTGTTTACCTCAAAGATATCCTTCGGTGCAGCTGGAAATGGGTACTCAGGGGCTAGTCGATAGTTCACGTTAAGAACGGCGGTACACTGTGCTCACCAACAGAATCATAGAAGAAATAGAAGAAGAAGAAGAAAATGTGAGGAAGTGAAGAAGTGAAGAAGGGGGAAGGCAATCATCACCTTACTCTTGAGAGCTATTTCGCATGCAATACTCCGACTCTGTATGATTGTACAACAAAATATTCGAGTCCGATTCCACTCCAATCAAAGACAAGGTACATTATTACAATATGATGCGATCCAGCCACGAATCCTCCCCTGCGATTGGAATGGGTTCAGTCAAGAATAAATGGTAGTTATGAGGTTACATGGTTCTATTTTACCCATGAGCGTATATAACTACGGACTCGATTCTGAGGAGGTGGGGGGGTTGGGCCATACACAGCTTCAGTTGGATGACGATGAGATGTTGCTAACTAAAGCTGGTGCGCAATTTACATCTGTTCGTCCTTCGGCAGTATCCATTCAGCTTCAAATCTACTCGACACCTTCGCTTTGTACGCAAGCACCTGAATAGAAATCATACATTCACATGCAGATTTAAATAAAAAGATAGCATACAATTCTCACTCCTCGCAGCAAAGCAACCAAACTACATCTGAAGCGATAATGACATTGTCAATTGACACCTGCCCCTGCTCCAATGCCTCCGGTGGGTTCTTTCTTGCTTGCTGCTCGAACATTAGTCGAGCACGGCCCAGAGCACCCCCGTCAATATCTCTGCGAGTCAGAGAAAACAGAGGCTGCTTCCTCAGAGCGCCGAGCTAAGATACGCAATCGCAGGTGTCCCGAGCAACAAATCAGCGCACTATGCTAACGAATGAAAGAGGGGTGGGGTGGGAGAGAGAGAGAGAGAGAGAGAGAGAGAGAGAGAGAGAGAGAGAGAGACCAAGAGCGCATTCTTAGACAAGCGAGCCATCGGTCGGCCCAGCTGGCAATGAGTCTGCTCGGAGTGCTCGTACAGCTGCAACTACGAACTCGTTTGTTGTCCCTCTGGCATGATGCTTCTTCTTCGTCTCCTGTCTGTCTCTGAGTCTCTGGTAAATCTCCCTACTCAACTACATTTTAGTACCATTATTCTTCTTGACGCACCATGAAAACCCCATCCTATTTTCCGTACGTCGCGCGGGATCTACCCGACCTTTCACACAGTTGCCCCACGCGTGCAAAATCAAAGAGGGAGAGTGTAGTGCCGTGGTGTGTGCGTGCTGTTGGACTGAAACTCACCACGTTTGCGCTGTCGCATGCGAAAAACAATAGAGACATTCTTGCGTAGCGCAGGTCGCAGCTCTGCGCAAACATCATTGGAAGTGTCCCATGCATGTTTGGATCGCGCACAATGTCATCGTGGCACTCCCCGCACTTTTGTGCCCTCATCCACCATTGTGTCACGGACGAACAATCTGCCCGAAACTATTTTGCTGCGATGACATCTAGACATGCACGTCGTCAGCATCACATGTCGATCTACTGTTGTCAATTGGCTGTTGTCTAACTTTGCGCACGTGTACGTTTGTCGCGACCATTGTCACGCGCGCACCAGCCCATGCATCCTTGCCATTGTTTTGAAGCCCTGTTAGCAAAGCGAGCATGACAAATGAAAGCCGTTGTGCACCAGTCGCAGCGGTCTATCTAGCTATGTGTCGATGCTAAACATGTTCATTTGCAGCTTTGCTCGCGTGTGGTGCTGCGTTCCATCGATCGCCTATGCTACGTGACGCTCACGCTACAATGCAAGAACTTCATGCTGCCTGCACCACAACAGGCAACTAACATGCAGCTGACAGATCTCTATTTTACACTAGTTATCTACGCTTCTTGACTAATAATTGTTGTAGACTCGAAGAGTTACACGTCTAGTATAGATGTTTCAATACAAAATGTATATTGGTAACATTGCTGGAGTATTTACTTTCCTTCGCGATTCGTAAATTTCATCATGTATGGAACACCAAACGCATCAGGATCCGCCCAAGATCATCCTCAAACTGTGTCCTCATCGTTATCCGCTGGCGGCGTGACCATCACCACGGTTGGCTGTGCTTTCCAAAACTTGCCTACCTTCGGCTTTTTGCGAGCTACTTTGCTACGAGCATCGTTCAGAGTTCTACGGAGGAATAATAGCATTTTAACAAAGTGTTAGCCAACAACATCACAAATCTCTCTATCTCTTGCCTGCATAGGCACTTCGGAACGAGAATTCAGTTTCCTGTCGATAACAGCGACAAGAAACAAACAAAATTCTACTGCTACTACTACTACTACTGCTGCTGCTGCTACAAAACTATGACTAACCGAATCCAGTCTTCTCGTTGTAGAGGAGTAGCCGCTCGTAAACGTAACCTAACAGGCAACAAAAGCACCAAGTATGTGTGTGTGTGTGTGTGTGTGTGTGTGTGTTTTGGTGTGTTTTGGTGTTTTTCCTTATATTTTCCTCAGTTCGGATATCAATTTCTTCGTGTTATTGCGTATCCATGCATTGTTAGAGGAGGGGGCTATTAATAGCCATCATTGATGATGATATCACGATCGAATAATGATGATGATAATGATGGGGAGGATGAGGGGAATGACGATTGGAAAATGATACTGCGACAACGGAAGAAGGGAAGTGTTTGTGGTACCTTTTACCACCAGCAGAAGCGATATCAATCCTGCAAAGCAACCAATGACAAACAGTAATGAGCATGATAAATTTAGATCATGAACTCGCACTGCGGCAGCGATGGCAGGAGCAGCAGCAATAGCAACTGCGACCCAACCTGAAGATTAAGTTGCTGTCCTCCTCGGCATACACCCTCGAAATATACCTTCATTTGCACGTGACGATAAAACGCAATACAGCCCCATGCAATGAGAAATTATCATATATATATATATATATATATATATATATATATTCAACAACGCATGAGCCAGACTGGCATTGTCGTAGTTGTGACGGTCAATAACACTGATAGTGAGGGAAACGGATGCGATTGTTGAAAGTAGAAACAGATACGCTCTCTGCCTACAACAGGAAAAGATGGGGTTACTTTGCTTCTTTTGGGGACTGAATTCGAGATTTGTGTGATAGTTCATGCAGCGACGTATTCGGTGACTTTTGTCATGTAAGTGAAACGGAGGAAGGCGCCTCTACTAATTGTTGCTTCTATATAACATCGGGAAAGAACCAACCCTAGCTCAAACGTGCCGAGGAGCTCCGCTTTGGCATATCGCTCGTTTGCTGCAAGCAGAACACAAAAACAAAATCTTCGTTTTAACAATGATGACGGTGACGGTGACGATGACGACGACGACGACGATGATGATGCTGATAAATGAAGCAAAGCTCTTTTCCTGGAGAAAGAAGTGGCAGTCGACTCAACTAAATTGTGGAATGTTCTGGTGGAGAGAATTCAAAGAGGGGGTGAAAACAAGGAATAATTGAACGCAACGACTCTTGAACATTGCACCTGCTGGCCTGTAGTACTTGAGAGCGCTCGATGTGAGCTTGAACACGCGTGTTCCCCATCCCAGTCTGACAACAAAGGGATGCGAGGAAGATGATGAGGGTTGCGAGTGAAGGACATGGCAACAACGAGATGATATTACGAGTACAACCAATATGAAAGAGAAGGGAGAAACTCCTAGAACAAAGCTTGAGAGAGAGAGAGAGAGAGAGAGAGAGAGAGAGAAAGAGAGAGAGAGAGACAGAGAGAGAGTGAGGGAGAAATCCCAAGCGTTACTACTTTTGTCGTTTCCACAGTAATGCTACTAGTAGCGGGACCGAGCCGCTGCCGCCTCCTGATCCCTACAGGGTACCATGCATAAGCCTTTAATGCTATGCTTGTTATTATCAACGAACTATAATAATAATAATAATAATAGCCACCACGCCACTAGGACTAAGATGAGGAGGTCATACGATATTTATCTACCTTCTCATTGTAGGCGCGCGCACACACACACACACACACACACACACACAGAGAGAGAGAGAGAGAGAGAGAGAGAGAGAGAGAGTGAGAGTGAGAGAGAGAAAGACCCACACCTATATTCCCCCTCCATGCTGCATGCACAGGCATGTCACAAAACTACCTCTCTGTTGTGTCGATCATGGCGAGGACTCTTACTTCGGCTGCTGGCATTACGCGAAGAAGATGACACCCCCTGGTGATGGGGTGAGTGAGCCTTTGACAGCGGAGATATGGAAGGGCTTCCTCTAGCCAAAGATGATGTGTGCTGGTTCCCCCCCCCATCCCGACTGTCTCTTGAAAACGGGTGGTAAGGTGGTACCGCCTTCTGATCTCCTTGCTCTTGCAGCTGGCTTTGACTCAGCAGTTGGTTTTGGTGGTGGGGAGAGGCGGAATGCTGATGATGAGTGTTGACTCTACTGCTGGAGGGCACAGCCCTTCCCTTTGTATGGCCTCCTCCCGCTGCAGCATGGAGCACGGAAGAGGAGGAAGTGCTCAGATAGACGTCTCTTTCGCCGATGATAGCGTCCGCGTGGTGGTGTCGTATCCCCATCTTGATCAACGATTCCTTCTTTGCGTGCAGCAGTGACACCCCATCGAACCCTTCGGAGAAGCACACGTCGGCGTATCCAGCCCATTTCTTCGATGCTCCCCGCCTAGCGACCCACTCGCCAACTTCCTCCTCCGTCCACAGACGCATCTCACTGACGAGGCTCCGAGACTTTGAGCGCTTTCTGGTGTGCGAGTAGATGGCGCGGGAGCGTCTGCTATCTGGCCTTGATGACGACGGGGCTGCTGATGGTGATAGTGGCGCTGCTGCAGAAACCCCATTATCGGGACGGTTGCCGGTGACGCCGTCGCGGCTGCTGCTACCTACCTGCGGTTTGGATGTCGGTGAGGAGCTCATTCTTCCTCCCACCTCCTGCATGTGCTGCAGCCACTTCGCGGCGCTTTTGGGCAAGGGGGCAGCGTCATCTCTAGATGACTCGACAGGATTCATCAGCGTTTTCCACACGCTCGTGGGTAGGCGTTGGCGACGCCTCCACCGTGCGCGCTGCACCATCTTCCACCGCATCATCTCCCTCTTCTTTGGGCGAGACAGTGAGCTTTGGTTGCTAGTGGACGAATGGACCGATCCTGTGGGGCTCCCAGGCTCTACCTGTGGAAGAAAAAGAAGAAGAAGAAGAAGAAGAAAGTCTCAGCACGTGATCAACATTGCGACTACAAGTAGGATAATCTTCAAAAAGGGAAGTAAGACCTACCGCTAACGAGTGCCTCTTCGAAGTCAATACACTTCCCCTCCGCATGTCCCTGACACTGCTGGTGTCCTCTGATGCATTACCGTCATTCAGCTTGATGTCATTGCCTGCAGCTCCCTCGCTTTTCTCATTTACAGAGGGTATCGAGAGCACCGTCGTCATCCATGGATGCTTCAGGGCCTCGCTAGCCTCAAACCGCTTTTCAGGCTCGAATTGTAGAGCTGTTCTTACGAAAGCAATCGCCTCGGAAGACACATGCTCCCACGCCTTTCCGCCGAAGTCCAGCTGCCTCGATCCATCCTGCACCATGTCTGGGATGTGTACCCAGAATGGAAACTGCGAGGAGGAGGGGGGGGTGCTGCTGGAGACGGTGAAAGGGGGAACACCAGCGATTAGAGTGTATGCGAGAACACCGACGCTCCACATGTCCGCCTTCTCAGAGCCGTAGGTGTTGAGTGTTGTCGTTGTCGTTGTCGACGTTGCAGTATTACTACCACTCTTAGTAGTAGTTGTAGTTTTTCCATTGCCTTTGCCTTCATTTCCCTTGTGTTCTTTCTCAGATTGTTGCTGTGATGATGGTCCAACCTCATTTCCTCCCGCCTTTTCTTTTTCTTCCTCGCGGTGTGCTTTGTGTTGTCCCTTTCGTGAAGATGATAGCTCTGGAGCCATGTACCAGTGGGATGGGGAAGTGGCAGCATGTGCTGCTTGCGGGGCTGGCAATGGCGGAGAGGACAACGGAGTAGTAGTAGTAGCCATGCGGTGCTGTTGCTTCTTCTCATCACCAATATCGTTACGCGGATCATGTAGTGTTATGTGAGCGGACATCGAGAATGGATCGAGTCTCAGAGAAGAGACGTCGTTTGGGCTCGACAGAAGGATCTTCTCGGGGGTGACATTGCCATGCACGACCCCATTCGTGTGCAGGTAGGCCACCGCGGACAAAACCGCCTTGATGATGTTCCGAGCCTCAGGCTCCGCAACCTGACGATGACGAACCATGTGCTCGAAGAGATCCCCCCCCCAGCACATCTCCGAGACGATGAGGAGTCGCTCGGGGGTTATGAAGGTGTCGGCGGTTTTCAGCAGCTGGTCATGCTCGAGACTCTTGAGCTTGCGGAACCGCAGCATCGCCTGCCTGCTGCACTCAACGCGGGCCCGATCGAGGATGCAGACGGCGTGGTCGCTCCTGGTCTCCTTGTTCCGGCACAGCATGGCGATGGAGCTGCTCCCCATCCCGAGCTGCAGGTTCTTCAACTCGTATTTCTCTCCAAACGACAACGGCCGGGCCTCGTCGTCGGACGACTCCAGCGTGCGCCACTCCTCCGATCCGTTCACGTGCGCGGTGCCACTGCCTTGTAGAGAAGCACGGCCGCCGTTGCGAGGAGAAGGCTTCGCAATACCGACGATACGCCGTTGCAAGGAGTGCGCATTTCTGATCTCAAGGCGCGAGGCACCGAACGTCGCCCTCTTCATCGGGTACGAGCCTAGCATCGTCATCAAACGTCTGCGGTGTGATAGGTTGTTAATCGGGACGACTCTACTGCCTCTCTTGCTACTGGAACGGTGGTGGTGGTGGCTGCCATCATTCCTCGCCCCCCCTCCAAAAATATCGCCAGTGCTTCTTGAATATTGTCGAACGTGCCTGCTGCTAGCACTGCTGCTATGGCTCGCTCGATGCCCTTGAGTTGGGCCCTTTCCATTCTCTCCACCACCATCAGCACAACCAGCAGTAGAACAGCCCTCATTCTCGTTCCTGCCATTGTTTTCCTGACAGGTTCCTGCTGCAGAGGAAGAAGGATCAGCAGCAGCTGCATCCCTACTACCCCCAATGGCAGCAGTTCCCTGGTTGCGTTTCCCCGTGTCATCATTATTCCCAGAGGGAATAGGAGTCTCCCCACCGTGTTTGTTATCGGGGTAGTCCTCCTGGATACCGTTGCTTCGGCTGCTGCTTCTCCTTCCGTTCATTGCCACCCAACGATGCTCCAGAAGTTTCTGTACAAATGCCGTCAGTGCTCATGTCGTTACCAGTGGTAGTAGTCACTTAGGTTTATATATATATATATATATATATATATATATATATATGCATGGAGATAGAGAGTGGGAGAGGAAGAGAGAGAGAGAGAGAGAGAGAGAGAGAGAGAGAGAGTCACAGCATAAACTAACCGATGCAGAAGGCCTTGTGAGTGGGTCTGGGGTGAGCACCTGCGACGATATAAGATGAAGAGTATATTGGGATAACACGTGAATGGACATACATCACAAAATTAAATAAAGCCAAAAATTATATTCTAAGTCGTCAATATCATCGTGTCATGCCTTCACAACCCTCCGTTATTGAGGGCATTGGCAAAACAAGCGTAATGGAATGTCATTGAGAAGATAGCTCGTTAAGATCATTTTTTAATTCTCCTTCTCCTCTTCCGTCTCCTCTCATTCCCATCTCATTCTTGGTACCTCTTTTAAGAACTCCCTGGCCTTGCGGGTGGCAAATCCAATCAGATTCATTGTTTTTGACGAAAGAAGAACAAGGTATGTATAATAAGAAATTGCAAGGGTAATGTGTGTTATCTATGTGCCTCCTCATTGATAGCCTCTCTCTCCAAAACAATGTATTATTTTTTATTCGTGGAAATAGTCGGAGAAGGGGAGGACCTGCATCGACACATGCTTCCACATCTTCTCGGGGAATCTAAGCTTCAGTTTTTCCCTGTGGTGATGGTAGTAATAACACGGTGAAACAAAGGTGAAAGATGCAAGTCAACTATACGGCTTGCTGGGAATGGCGTTCAGCTACTCTGCCGATGATGCAGCACCTCTCGATATTCAATTTGCACACGCCGCAGAAACAACTACAACTTGCACGCTCTACTTAAGATTGAGGAAAGTGGCCCTCTATCTCTTCCTTTTCTCCTTCTTGTTGTTTTTCTTCTTGTTCTCAACCATGTTGCTACCACACACGCGCACCACCACCTGTCTTGCTGCATCTGATTCACATAGACCCAGAATGGGGGGCCGGTCGGAATTTCCATCTGCGATGATGATGATGATGATTATGATGATGATGATGATGGATGGGTGGAGACGCAGTGGCGATGCTAATAATGCTAATAATGGGGCAAAATGAACGAGGAAATGCAAAGGATGTATGTCCACAAATTCCTTTTTATTCTTACCTCTGGGAGATCCTCGACAGCTTCCTTTTCGTCCTCTACCTTCTTCGTCTCAGTTGCTTTCTTCTTCTTCTTCTCCTCCTCTTTATTCTTATTATTCTTCTTCTTCGGTATACTACTCTCCACAGAGGTACTCCTGGACTCAAAGCGGCTCACAAGAGCGGCAACAGCCTTCTGCTGGTTCGAATCGTTCAGATCTGCTTCTTCTTCTTCTTCTTCTTCTTTGCTTTCATTCTCCTCCTCCTCATCTTCCTCTTCATCCTCCTCCTCCTCCTCGACAGGGACGAAAGGAGGCATTCCCGACAAAAGGATATAAACTATGATTCCTGTCACATGTTCATATCCATGGCAGCACCACCATCCAATCAAAACAAACAACGGGAAATCAGATTGTCATCTCTCTCTCTCTCTCTCTCTCTCTCTCTCTCTCTCGCATTTATTGTGTTTCTCTCTTCTCATTATCTTCTTCTACCAATACTCCAGACATCGCAGGTTTCGCTGTAAGAGGAGCCCTCCTCGAATACCTCAGGGGCTAAAAATATGGATACAGCGACGAAGCAGCAAGAGCGTTAATAGTAAGCTCTGGAAAATAGAGAAGCAATGCGATTATGTTGCTTTGGTACTCATGTTATATAGTAGTAGCAACATCAGCGAGTTCTCTTAACAAGATACTCTGGGTACTACTAATGGCCATGTCATTCGCATCCTATCTTAGATTATATATATATATAAATTTAATATTGTTATTTCGTATCTGAACTAGAAGATTCATAACCGGCATATCCTTGGGTGCCTAGCATTGTGCACATGCGCTGATGTCTCGTCTGGAGAAAGTTATATAATGTTTTTCCGTTCAATTGTACTGCTTTTCCTAATGCTATTTGCTTGCTGCAATGTAACCTTTGGAGTTGGAGAAGATAGCGTCAAGGATGAAGAGTCCTGGTTGACCATCAAACTGCAAAAGGTTTTTGACATGTATGCAGCACACGTCAAGCAAGATCAAAGGTATAGTGAAGAAGCGCAGAAGAAGAGAGAACTCAGTTGTAGAAGCAACTGGGCACAAATATTACACGTAATTGCATAGAGAGCTCCTCCTCTTTCATAATTTGCAGCACACACACACACACACACACACACACACACACAGCAGAGACTTATATTTGTGTGCGTTGAGATGCCTTACGTTTCAACTGAGCCTTCTTTCTTGAGATTGTTGTTACTTTCTCTCTGAGTAGCTAAAGCAGCTGCGGCAGCCGCTTGCACAGCTTCAGGAGATGGAGTGTTGAAACCTGTTTTTTTCGTTGAGCGGTAATAAAAGGTTGTATTATGGGATATCAGCGCTAAGACAGGAAGCAACCTCCCTCCCTCCCACCCCCCCTTTTCCCATTTCACTGATCTCGTTCCAGTGCCGGTTATCATCAACACGATATCATCACCTGCGAGCGAGAGTGCCTCGACACTCTCCTAGGTCTTGAAGGACCTCTAGCTTGTGAAGATGATGATGAAGAAGAAGAAGAGAGCTTTCGAACGGACAGAGAGGAAGGAGAGGCTGCTGAGCGGAACTGCTTTGCGAAGCCGAAGTCCACAATTTTGACCGGTGACTCTGGTTGTGGGGAGATGGAGAGTCGCATCACAATAATAACGACGAAGAGAAGGGCATGGTGAGGTAGTTGTATGATTCCGGCGATAATCACTTTATTACTGCTACCAATGCTACACGTCTATTGCTACGTTTGTTTGTAAGACGACGATGAGGTCAACGAAAACAACTGCGGTCGGTGCTACTACTACTACTACTACTACTACTACTACCAATATCATCCGATTTGAACATGATATTCTCTGGCTTCAGGTCTCTATGAGCCACACCACGAGAATGCATGTACCGGAGAGCCTCGAATAGCTGACAAGCTATTTTCCGAGCGTGATCCTTCGTTGTTTAGGAGAAGAACATTGAGGAGGAGATAAGTAAGAGAGAAACGTATCATCATAGCAAGGCCAACCGACCTCTGTGAATATGCGGTTTTCTAGAATCTTTTCGAAGAGCTCTCCCCCTTCGGCTAGTTCGATGACCAAAAGGAATGCATCCTGATCGCCACGTTTGTGGTGGGACATTAGCACCATGTTAGTTGATGATGGATGATTCCACTGCAGTGCAATGGCACACAAGTCCTAACACTACTGTCACTTACGGGAGTCTCATAGAAGTCCACAAGTTGAATGATATTTGGATGATGATCCAGAGACTGCATGATTGCGACCTGCGAGAGAGAGAACGAGCATTCCAAAGCATTGCTTGGTTTTGCTAGCCATGTCATTGAAACAATCTATCAAATCGCAGTCACACAAAACTTACCTCTTGTCGCAGCTGCTCCTCATCGCACACGTTCTCCTTTCTGTCAACAATCTTCACCGCATACTCAGACCCATCGGCTTTAGACCGACACACCATCACCTAAAAGGAGGAGAGATGAAGCACGGAGGGGAGCGGGAGTTGAACTCTCTCTCTCCCTCTCTCTCTCTCTCTCTCTCTCTCTCTCTCTCTCTCTCGCTCTATTTCATATAATTTCTTACTTGTCACACACTCGCTCTTCTTCGCACAACACACGTGCACACACACAAACACACACACACACACACACACACACACACACACACATGCTTATACTAGTAACGATAAAGCATCCTCACTTTTCTAGAGGATGGCATCACTCCATCGCTAAGATTTGTTAGTGAATTATCATAGATTCGTGGTATTGATTTACCACAGCTGTAGCCCCGGAGCCGATCTCAATTTGCTCGAGAACATACTTCTCATCAAACGCAGCTGAACCGCTCATATCGGATGCTCCCCCACCCCCTTCTGGGCAAGCTTCAAAGTCCCCCTAGTTTTATTTTCGATATACAACCTAACTCAAAACGCAGTAGGAGCTAGCTGCTGTGCTGGAGCGGGTTGTCTTATTTGAGATCATCACAGTGGTACTCCTTCCGATGGCTATACGTTTCCGCCTGGTGCTTTTCCCTATCAAAAGAATCTTTCAGGAACCTGAACCCTCAAAGGACAACAGTGCTAATTCTCCCGTATTCTACAATATTTTTAGCTAAAAAAATCAAGCTGTCTCTTGCCCCTCCCACACACAAGATAGTACACGGTCCCCACACACAAGATAGCACACGGTTGGACCATTGCAGAGTTGATCTTGTGATGGAATCGGCCCAGCTTTTAGGAGGTGGATAAAGGGTAACATCCTCATGCTACGACAAAAGAATCCTTATGTCGCACGTGAAAGATTGGAGATACTCCCTGACGGGTGCAAAATCTTTGTTGGTATTGTTGCGAAGCGTGTGTAAAAAGACTGGAAGATAATCGAAGGGAAGACGAATTGATCAGCACGGCGAAAGGAGTCCAACTACCCGAGACAATTTCGATCTGCGACAAGGATTAAATATATGTCGCACAGGTGCATTAGATGACATTTCGGTATAAACACTTAGCATACCCCCCTGACCACATCTCCTTGGTTCGTCGGCAATCCCCATAGAGCTGATTGAAAATAACTCCCTCTGCTTTTGAGGTGGGTGGGGGGTGCTGCTTGCGATTTTGCCGACTGAAAGACGTGCAAAGATCAAGCAAGCATAGCAGTTTGACCCCTAGCATTGGATAAGGCAGAGGGGGAAGCACGAGCAATACATATGCTATATTTATTCCTTCTCCTCTTCGCTTTAGTTAATGCTGCTACTCCTACAAGATTCCGACCAGCAAACCGATTGTGTACAACACGTTGTACAACCACAAAATTTCACTTAAGGCGTGCAATGTTAAGTCGAATGTGCTCCTCCTCGTGTCGTAGACATTGGAGTTCGTCACTCAATCATCTGGAGAACACAGTTAGCCCTTTTCCAAAGATTCGACGTTCACGAGTATTTTACCTTCAACCTCACTCTGCAGCAGATGAAGCCGAACCATCTAAGCAGGAAGTTGCAGAACAGAATGATGGCAATGTGGAGGGGAACGAAATAGCTACGACTGAGAAAGAGGATGATGATGAGCTCATAATAACGCGCATTTTCACTTCGGAAGATCCGGGCGTGGCCGAAGCACGAGAACTCATTAGAGAGTATGAAGATTCGCTAGAAGTTAACATCGCATATCAAAATATCGACGAAGAAGTAGAGAATTTACCTGGTTTCTACGGGGAAGACCATGGTGGAATCTTGCTGGTTGCCAGAAGAGGGAATAAGGCGGCAGGCGTTGTGGCCATGAAAAAGGCAGGAAATGATTGGTGCGAAATGAAACGGCTTTACGTGAGAGCAGAGGAAAGGGGAAACGGGCTAGGGCGGCAGCTTGTGGCGAGAGTCATCGAAGAAGCCAGATCAATGGGCAGGTACTACTACTAGTTATCACTATCTACTCCGAAATGTCAACTTTGTCTTCTATCAAAGTCATATAATATTTGCGTGTGCTTACGTCCAACTTAAGTTCAACCATCTCTTATACATTCTTACTATTTTGAAACAAGGTATCGTGTACTGAGAATAGACAGCGTAAAATCGCTAGAGGCAGCACTACAGCTATACACCTCTTTCGGGTTTTATCCAATCGAACCATATTGTAAGAATCCCCATCCTGACGCTGCATTCCTTGAGCTTGATCTCAATACTGTGGATCTTGCAGCAATAGCCGAAGCTCAAAGGAATGACATGCAAGAAGAAGACGACGAACGTGTACTGGGCCTCTAGCTTAGAAGACATGAGAAATAAAATTACCAGGATTCTACCTGTCCGTCCTATTGGACGCTGAACTCTTCATTAGCATTATTAATAAAATTGTGCTTGTTTGCAAGTATGCCCTCACCTTTATATATGTTTGACTCATCAACTTATCACAGCAACTTTCATTCTAATATCAAAAACGTTTGTTAGCAGGACATGCACGTGCTGCGCGAAGCACTATAGCTAGAGTAGCATGTAGCATGGCATCTTGATAATCTTGCCAAAGAAAACATTTATTCACGTCGTTAATATGTGCGATATCACTGGCTGAAGTAGGTCTAGAGATATATGTTTTTTTGTGATGTATGATGTATGTACGCACGTGGGGCCAACATACAATGTATAAGTATTCATACAACCAAAATTTAAAACATTTCATTACATATCCGTCTCATATACAACGCCAATTGATGTGCATAAAAATATGTTCTATGTCTAGATGTGTATACGCTCGTCACATATGAGACGGATGTAATCTAGGTAATAAAATGATTATATTTTTATGTACATGTAATTGTATTACAGCGCTGCAAATGGCCTCATTAGCTAGTTGTATTCGTCATAAAGCGAGCGTGGCATCACTGTTATATTGCTTGCAATCTTCTCGCATTGCCAACTGATCCGATGATTCAATTTGTTATTTGCGTGTTGGCCACATGTACGTCCAAACATGAACAGCTATGGCCGCTGCATTGCTAAGCTACATTAGAATGACATGATTGACGATTGGAAAAAAATAATAACTCTATACATCCGTCTCACATGTACAAGCAGAGCAAACGCACACGCACTTTTACGCATAGCGTAGATATTTACAAAGCGTGGACTTATCACATACGTTTCCATTCAAGTCCTCCACGGAACCCGTTCTAACGAATGTTTGGCAGAACACAGTAAGTACGCCAAGCATATTGAGTGAGAGACGCATATGATCGACGGATCACGAACATATTTATAAAAAAATACAACGACTTATGATGGTTGGTGATGATTCTACAAAGTGTCGTTCAATGGGCTCGCATGGAAGAGAGCATCAAGAGGTTATGAAGACATATTATGTCTTTTTTACCAGTTGCGTTGGAGGGCGTGCATGATTGTTTCCGAGGTTAATGTCTTCTTCTTGGTGTGATGATTTCTTCTCCTCCAAGCCATTCCTCCTTGTCGTTCTGGAAGCTGATAAAACGTGTGCAAAGGAGCACCAAAGAATACTGAAGATGGCCAACCTTTTTCGTGGTATAACGGCTACCTCTTCTTCCTCCTGCATCTCTACGAGCTTTCTTCATGCGCTTCTCTCTATCAATCTTATCCAGTCTCTTCAGCTCAGAGCGGATTGCAGCATACACTGTTTTCCCAAGCTCTTGGTCGCCGTTGCACACCTTTTATTCGATTGGCAGTGAGCGATCAGGATTGAGGACATGGAATTCATTCACACGACGACTTGCAGAAGAACATTAGCTGTTGCTGCTGCTGCTGCTGCTATTGTTGTTGTTGTTGTTACCCGATATCTAACTTGAGATGCTCCCATCTTACGAATACTCTCTCCACTTATCGCCTGCACACACACACACACACACACACACACACACACACATATATATATATATATATATATATATATATATATAATATTATACATCGGTGATTCGCACCTTTCTTCAGCATCATACCACCAGTATTATCATCATCAACAACATCATCATCATCAGTAGTGGCTAGCAGCTATACAGCTGTTGATGGATGATAACTAATTCAACCTTCGCTGTCAATTCCGTAAGAATATCTGATAATGATGATGACAAATTGTTACAGGGTTCGATGTCGAGGCACTCCGGCAATTTGCTGACCTTCTGGAAGATACTTGGAGAGGAACTCTACCGTCCTCTTTGTGTCCCAATGCCGCATCTTGACGTCGTGCTTCAAAGCGCCCAGCTGCATCATTTCATGCTGTATGGTGAAGAACCACAACCATCAAGAACACCCCAAACCATCGTACGACGTTATCGGTAACAACCACTCTACCTATCAACTTCCACTACAAATAATAATAATGACAATCACAATGATGATAATGACGATGGCATGATGGCGACTGTACCTGAATGTCGATCACATCAACGTCATATTGCCGCTCCTCAACTCTCCTGAGCATTTGTCCAGCAACACAGCAGTAAGCATAAGGAGGGTTGTTCCAACGACTACTTTGAATAGCGACCAGCGATGGTCATCACCGCACTCTCGTTGTTGCATGATAATATAGCTTTGATGACCTTTTCCCCATCATGGATGATACATTTTCTAATGTCTCCCTTGTGTGCTCCACATCGGTCGAAGTTGGTGATATGGTGGCGAGCAGCACTGTCTTATGAGAGGTGTCCTGTGTAATTACAAATTGACACAACAACATGCGGCGACGGAGGGGGGGGAGGAGTCGTCAATTAGTAACATTTACTACGAAATTCTGACAAGGTCGTCCGGCTCAAGCTTGAGTTATTACAACGTGAAGATACGGCTACTCGAGCACTCACATGTAGCAGTATTCCTCAGAGCGCGATGATGATGATGATGATGATGATGATGATGATAATATCCCTTCTATTTCTTCGTGTAGTTGTTCATCAACGGTTGTTATGATATCTTATGTCATGTGTATGATGCTGTTACTTGGAAGCACTCTCGAAGCAAGTGTGTAAGGCTTGAGGCATGGAAAGGAACGAAGACGACGCCATGATGATGTGCCTCATTTTGTGACTGCTGCTGATGCTTCTGCTGCTGCTGCGGTTGTTGTTGTTGTTGTTGTTGTTGTTGTTGCAGCCTCATCTTATCTTTCCTCCCCCCTGTGGAACTAAGACAAGAAAACATCCGATACTACTTCAAACGAGGGGTAGGTAGGAATTACTCGTTCCATCCAGTATACTATACAAGAGTAGTAGTTCAAATGCTCCAGAAACTTCGGCACAAGAGAGAAGAGAGAAGAGAGAGAGAGAGAGAGAGAGAGAGAGAGAGAGAGAGAGAAGGGTAATAAAAAACAACCCCACACAGCACGTACTTGCTTACACAGTCCATGGAATTGAAAAGATAAAATGCACACTTACTGCAAGCATTACTTTGTTGCTGTATTCTTCGCCTCCTCCCTCTTGGTGCTCGTCATTGATGGTGATGTTTGAATCAAGACCGAGCCTGACGAAGCTATTGATTTGATGCCTCCACTTTTCCCATCGCTAACAGGGTAGTCATGGATATATATATCGTTATTATCGGTTTGTATCACTTTTAGTGTGTATCGCACTTGTGTTCAAAAACGTGCCATCACCATCATCTCGACAATATTAGTTTTGGTACCTAATACTGCACACGTTTTCAGGAGCGACATCATTGGCATCATTGCTATCATTTCCTCTTTCGATCTTTCCTGTGCTATTGCTCCCCTCCCTCTGCTCCTCCTCCTCTTCTTCTCCTCCTCCTCCTCCCTCTTCCTCTTCTTGCTGCAGAGCAATTTTGTAAGCGCGAAAGCAGGCGTTCAGAGCCATAAGGCTTTGGTTGATGCCCACAAACCTAGTAGTCGCGACGATGAACATAAGAAAATCAACACGGTTCTTTGTGACTACTGGAATCTATAATATAGAGAAGCCAACGACACGGGTGCAAATCGTGGCCACTACCACGAAACAGCAAAGCAGGTACAATCGAAGAACCATCTTTCTTCCAAGAAATGTGTGCTTGAAGCGTATATACTAGGTATACTATGGCTAAGACTGACGAGCATTAATACTCACTACTACTACTACTACTACTACTACTACTGCTACTACTACTACTGCAACTACGACGACTTTTTGTGCTGTGCTGCGGTGTGGTGCCTAGGGGGGGATACGTGCGAAACAAGAACAAATCGTTAGTAGACATCTTTTGATGAAGGTTCTATATGTCGATATGAGAGGCGTTTGCTAATTCTTCTTCCCCCCTCCCCCCTCCTCCCCCTCCTCCTCCTCCTCCTCCTACTACTACTATTATAATATGTACACAACACACACTGCGATGACCAGTTGCACGGGGCGATCTCTCGTAGCTACTACTACCACGCTGCTACTAGCAATACTTACACCAAGCTACCAGGTCTCGTAGTTTCTCTCACTTCCTGCCAGATCAACTGAGAGGAGGGGGAGGAGGAGGAGGAGAAGGAGGAGGAGGAGGACAACCGTAGAGCACAGTAACAGCAGCAGCAGCAGCAGCAGAAGAAGAAGAAGAAGAAGAAGAAGAAGAAGAGGAATCATCATCGTCGTCGTGTCGCTTTGTTGTGAGGGAGGCGTTGATTAGCCACAGAAAACGCGGTTGTGTTCAGAGAGTAATTCGACCTAAAGATAGGGTACTTATGATACCATCAGCCGCTTTCTGGGAATCTTGTTCTTGATGATGACGATGATCATCATCATGATGAAGACTCAGCCGAACAATGCTATGAGATCTACTGGATTGCTCGTTTCCTGAAGTGGCAACGGTGATGCAATATGTGGATCTATTCAGTCGTGTGTGCGTGTGTGCGTGTGTGCGTGTGTGAGTGTGTGTACGTGCATGCATATGATGCGTCGAGTACGTCGAATAAGACAATATACACCTATCACTCGTTGCAATAGTATTTAGTTATTTATCTTTATATTCTATCTGCCTATTCCTACTTCCCCCCCCCCCCCCCCCCCCTTCCTCCTCTCTTCAAGAAGTAGTGCTTACTTTCGGTGGACTCCCTTGCACGAAGAGCATTACCCTTGCAACATCATATTATGAAAGTCAGTAGGAGGAGCAGAAAAGAAGCAACGATTATGGTTTTCCATGGTGTTGATGACGATGATGAAACGCAGGATATCCTTACCTTTTTTAATATATCAAGTAGCTCCGAGAGAGAACGTGCCTCCGCTTTTACTGCTCCTGCGAAGGAGGACGAAAGAAAGGAAGAATGAGACAAGGAGGGGGGGGAGGACTTCACACGAACGTGTCCATTTCAGCATATCCATGCTTTGCCAAACTGAATGGCGCGTGTCTATTGTTGAATGTTGCATCGTTATTTTCGTCGTTGTTTATAATTCTTATTTTATGCATCATGATTTCATAAGTATTTTTGGGAGAACAATCAGCACCCACCCCTTGCGTGCACTCGCCTATCTGAGTCTGCTCGAAGGTAAACACGCTTTCTGTCCGCTGAAAGAAAAATATTGAGAAAATATACAAAATGGCATTGCAAAAACTTGGGATCTCCTTTAATTAACATCTTTTTCCTCCCCCTCCTCCCTACCTCTCCTCTCTCTCTCTCTCTCTCTCTCTCTCTCTCTTCACCATGACGGCACAATCTGAATGTAGTCACTTACCAAGCAGGTCCCTGCACTCCTTGCCAAATAGTTCAAAGAACTCTACACATATCTTTTTTATCCTCCTTTGATGAGGCTCTCCTGAGCAGTTGCAGGGAGAGACTGAGTGGCAATTTACTCGATCAAGCTACTAGGAGTATATACCCTTCTTCCTTTCCTGTTCGTCTGGAAATAGAGCACGTGCAACAAGATTCTGCATTCTTGGAATAGAGACCGAGTACATAACTCAAAGCTGCAACAATAATGTCTGTGCCCCCATCATCATCATCATCATCATCATCATTTTTATTTTGATAACGTAAGAGATCGCTTGATAAGGTGAAGTGAAAGAGCACTGTTCGAATAATATTGCATATATATATATATATATATATATATATTTAATGTATTTGACAATTTATTGTCGGATACTTACTACTTACCCTGTCACAGTGTATGTTTTCCCTGTTCCTGTTTGCCCGTGGCAAATAAACGTGCTGTTTTTGCCCGCGAGGCAATGAGACAAGAGGTGTTTCACCGTGTGTTCAAACACCTGTGATCAGAGTACAACGACGGCAAGCAGGCAAATGTTGATTCATGAGACCACAAGTTATACAAGAAAGAAGAAGAAGAAGAACCGCTAGGCTTACTAGCACACTACTTATTTGAAAGTATGGGGGATAGTAATGATAAAAGAAATATCATTCTGACGTGGTCGTTGGTGTGGGTATGGTTGAAGACTCCATCAAAGAAGAAATCTCGATGGACCATGTGAAGTGATCCTGCTTGTAGACCTGGGCGGAAGTAATAGTTATTCAGTGCCTTTCGATAGTGAGTGGGGGAGGATGATAAGAGCCAGTGTATGATGAGGAGAATGCCCTTGATGATGATACGATGATGATGGTGATGATGTGGCGACGTGGGGAACAAACAGCACTGTAAGAATCACTGTAATCACAAAGATCGATCAACAGAGAAGAATATCAAGAAATACGACGACGAAAAAGAAAAGAAGAAAAATGAGAACCATTTATACCTTCTAGCCGTACACGGCCATCATGGCAGCATGCTGCTCGACCTGTGAAGGTTGTTTAGAGACGACGATAAAGAAGGGTTTATGGCTGTAGACGCTTCAGGTGTCATGTTTTCGCATACCGAAGCACGACACACAATCGAATTCACGAGCTTTGAGTTCAAAAGGAAGAACGGGCCGTTTTCTTACCATGACCTGATAATAAATACAGCCAATGTAACACAAAATTTTTTTCGAAATATCCTGAAGCCATACCGCGAAGCCTTTGAATTTTCCTATGGGAGCAGCTAGAGCTTTGTCAACGTTCCATTTCATGATAGCGGCTTTCAGCAAGTCTCGATGGCCCTTTGGGAAAGCAAATGCCACTATGCGAGACCAGATACCTGAAGAAGATTATATTATTATGTAGAGCGATGATAATGATGAAGAAGATAATGATGATAATTCTGATGCTCTATACGAAGAAAGGAGGCAGATAACGTTGATGATGGACATGCTGCATTTCTCTGATTTATAAGTACCATCAGGAAGATTGAATATTCTTGAAGCTTTGTTGTGGCGACTGATAGTAAGCCTTCTCACGAGGCGGAACAGCACAATGGCGTGCTCGAAGCACTCCGAGTACCTTCATACAAGCACAGAAAAAAGGGTGAAATGATTACATCCATATGCATCTGTTCGCTATGTACTTTAATCTTGCAGCTCTAATAGAACGAGATGATCTGTTGTCCTTGTTTCCGAGACGGTAGGAGAGCGCCCTAACGTGTTCCTCAGACTTGTCCTGAAGGGTTCGAACAAAAATGCAACATGTTATGACTGCTAGTGACGAAGTTACGAAAATCAAGCGCGGTAAAGCTGCATATCTCCTACACATCTCTCTAAGATTGCTGGGTAAACATGAATATGCTAGCTTTATTTGAGGAGGACATCTATTGGTGGGTTGTTCATAGATGCTTCGTTCGGATCGTTCCAATCGTTGTGTTTTTTTTTGTCTTTTCAGCTCCAATCCGGTTGCAAGTGTGTATTCCTTGAATGAAGAAGCCTTGTAATTTATACTGTTTTTGGGCTAAACTTTAATGTCGCACTATAAACTAGCCACCCTCTCTATTTCTTTTCGAGGTAACTTGTCGACTGGGATGTTCCTGTCGCGAGCAGTTTCGGCAAGCTCAAGTGAGAAAGTTCCTGCAAAATTGTGGCAAAAAGGGAGAGTTTCGCGCCAAATAGGGACCAGTCACTATTAGATGTACTACTGTATGTTTGAATTCCATACGATATGTGTCGGATGAAGATTGGTCTAGACTTCCTTGGGGCTACTGTACACCAGATCATACCGGCTCGTATGTGAAATAGTTGAGTCTTTTAGAACAATAAAAACCCAAGGAATATCGACCAAAGACTCACACAAGTGTGTATCTCGTGAACCCTATTTTTTAATTATTCTAGGAGCAGGAGGGTACATATGTTTTCATGCATACGTAGTCGCTGTCAGAAAAAGGTTGCGTGCTATTCATTGCCAGGACGCCATCTGTTTTAGCCTTGAGACAATGAGTAGTCGAATCATCTTGGCCAATACGGATGCGGAACCTACCATTTTTGATCTGAGACTATTCACCTCAGATCAAAATTGTCCATCTTCAAAAAAAATCTAGTATTCAGAAGACCTAAATAACAGATATAAGTTATGTCATGTAGGAATTTCCTATTTACGTTTTCAGAATTTTTACTTTCAATTTTATGTCGCATATGTGCACAGCGCTAATTTTACAGGCACATGTATTCTCATCAAAGCTAAGTTAAAGCTTATACATGAAATTCTCCTAGCACAGTAACGTACTATGATTACGATCCTACGTCAAGAAATCTGATTACTCAGAAGTCGAAAATGTCTCTCAAACGTAGGCTCAATCTACAAGTTCGAAATCGGCTCTCTGGATTTAATCGCTAAACGCATGGGATTCTGGTGCTGAGACATAGAGTTTAACCCGTTTCCGAATGATCTGGTATCCTAGCAGGAAATTGCTGCGTGGGTGTAACCAAAACCCATCACCGCCCCTACAAGCCTCGATTCGATATGTTGCAAAGGGCCAGCCTCCGTCTCTCATCCTCCTCAGCGAAGCGAATGATGTCAACCATCGCTTCTGTTAAAGGACGGTCTATCATCGACTCTCGGTAGCCTAACCCAGTAAATCTGAAATCGGATGAAAACGCAGCGCACAACGTCCTTCTCGTGACAATGTACCCCCCTCTGTGGGGCCAAGAAGAAAAGCAGAATTGTGTATTATAGTAACGAGAGCTATGAGTATGAATTAGTGTTAAGTTGGATGCTTGTGATACAGGGGTAACCCTACTGTCGAAGTGGACATCACTCTTGATAATGGCGGACATGTCCGTGCTGCTGTTCCTTCTGGAGCGTCGACCGGTATTTATGAAGCCCTCGAGCTTCGCGACGGAGGAGACGTGTACATGGGAAAGGGTGTTTCTAAGGTGACATTAACTAAATCTTAGAACACATTCTTTCCCATCTTCACAATTCATAAATTTCTGCAACTTGGGGGGGGGGTTTCGAATTCATTGGTTGTCAGGCGGTGTCCAACGTTAACGAAGTCATCGGGCCTGCATTGATTGGCATGGTAGGTGAAAGAGTCTCTAATAGCTATTAAAGGATTGTTTCTGAGGCAACACCTTTGCGCTCCCACCCACCTTGAATAAATCCCCTTTTAGGATCCTACCGACCAACAGAAGATCGATGACAAAATGGTAAGTCAGATAACAATTACGTCATGCTTTTTTCACCACTCATTAAGAATAAAATACATCTGGATTCCTTCTTCAATGCTCAGTATTCATATTCTTTCATTCCCATTTGGCAACGTTTTAGGTAAAGGAGCTCGATGGTAGTAAAAACGAGTGGGAGGGTCAAAGTCGGATCTCGGTGCCAATGCTATTCTAGGTAATGTATGGTAGGTAGACTTGTTCAGTGCTATTGAATGATAGTGGGAATTGTGGATGCTGTTGAATGATATCTTCTTAGTAGAGTGGTGGCGGTAGTAAGAAGGATTATGATGATGACTGCGATGATGATGATTGAATGGTTGTATAATTGCATTTTTTTAAAAAATTGACCCAGCACCTTTAGAATCAGCACATTCTCTCTCTACCTCTCCCCCTCCCGATAAATGTGTTAACCTTGTCTTTTCACGATCAAAAGGTGTATCCATTGCTGTTTGCCGTGCTGGCGCCCAGGCTTCTAACACCCCTCTTTATGAGCACATCCAAAAGCTGGCAGGAAACTGTACCACTTCCCCCATAGATAGATACAAAGATAGATAGTAGTAGTGGTAGTAGTAGTAGTAGTAGTAGTAGTAGTAGTAGTGGGAATACACCTAAATATGATAAATGACACCTTGCTCTGTGGTGAATATGAGGAGGGGGATCGTGGGCGTCGATATAGGCGATTATGAGTAGACATGATTTACCAACAAAGATGACGATCTTGGAGGTGACGCTCGCTTGTTCGCATCATTAACCCCCTTTTTGTTTGCTTTGTTACAGCCGAGCTGGTCATGCCAGTGCCTTCATTCAACATCATCAATGGAGGATCGCACGCTGGGAATGCACTTGCAATGCAGGAGTTCATGATTCTCCCCACTGGTGCGGACAACTTTACTCAAGCGATGCAAATGGGTACGTGGCGGCAACGACTACACTTTGATAATGATGGTGATAACGATGATGGCTATGACCACATCACCATCCTCCTTATACCGTCTCAATACTGTTGGACGAAAAACCTGAGCGTGTGTTCAAGATTCTTACGTCTCTTCCAAGTGCTGGTGCACGATGCTTGACGCTTGCTGCTGCTGCTGCTGCTGCTGCTGCTGCTGCAACCAAATTAGGATGTGAAGTTTACCACAACTTGAAGACCGTGATTAAGAAACGCTATGGCCAGGACGCCGTCAACGTTGGAGATGAGGGAGGGTAGTAGTATGCTTTGTCGCATCTGCTGCAGTGTTACCACAGACAACACAGAGCACATCATCATCATCATCATCAATATCATCGCGACTACTTCGCACCGCTCCACCAACTTTCCTTCCCCCTTGTTTATTACAAAAGCTCAATCGAGTTAGTACCACGAGCGGGCTGCTGTATTGGTTGGTAGTTGATGTGATCATTGGTGTTCGCTGCACGTAGATTTGCGCCTCCATTGAAGGGCAGCGACGAAGGCCTTTCTTTGATCAAAGAAGCTATCGAGATCTCAGGATACACCGGAAAGGTTTGCTTTACAACGATGATACGACCATCCGTCATCGTCACCACCATCAGCTGCAGCAGCAGCAGCAGCAACAACAACAGATGATCGTTCTCTTTCGCAGGTCAAGTTCGGCATGGATGTGGCTGCGTCCGAGTTCCTCACCAAGGATGGAAACTACGATCTCAACTTCAAGAATCAGGTGTGTGTGTGTGTGTGTGTGTGTGTGTGTGCTATCGCTCGAGGGATCATATTATAGTAAAATGATAATAATTAGTAAAGGCTTCTTATGCTCAATTAAAAACCCATTATCATCGTTGTTTTTCAAAAAAAAATCCTCATGAAAGATCTAGATCTCATTATTCTCTCCGTTTCTCTCGTGTTGTTTGATGCACTGCTAAGTTGGATTATGATTGACATGATCACCATCAGCCAAATGACGGCAGTGACGTCGTATCTGGTGATGGCCTTCTCGATATATATGGAGGGTTCGTATCCGACTACCCCATGGTAGGTAGTCGTTAGTTAGTAAGTTAGTTGGTTAGTTAGCTACTTACCTGCAGCACGACGAATGGCATTCACGTGTTGTTGTATGCATGTATTTGCGTGCATGTGTGTATGTGTGTATGTGTGTGTGTGTGTGTGTGTGCATTTGCAGCGCTTTCATAACCATGATCATCATCAACCATCTCATCGTTATCATCATCATAATCAGGTTTCGATTGAGGATCCTTATGACCAAGACGACTGGGAACATTGGGCAAAGGCTACTGCGAAGGTACGAGAGAGAGAGAGAGAGAGAGAGAGAGAGAGAGAGTGTGTCGGTGCTGCCTGTCACGTACGTACTGATGATGTATGAATGGTAATATCCCCTCATCATCACCATCATCATCATCACCATCATCCATCATCAACATCATCCATCATCAACATCATCAAAGAAGTGGTCCTGATAGTTCATTGATCTTCCTCCTCCTCCTCGTTGTTAGTATGGAAAAGAATGCCAGATTGTGGGAGATGATCTTTTGGTTACGAACCCAAAGCGCATTGAAGTGGTAGTAGTAGTAGTAGTAGAGTACAGATGATGATGATGATGATGATGATGATTAGCAGCACTACCTGTGCAGTAATGGTAGTAGTAGTAGTAATAGTGTGGTGCTGATTGGCAAACGCTGGTGATCGTATCTTTACTAATATTATTATCATTATTATCACCTCCTTCATCATTTTCATGTATTGCTGCAATTATCCGAAGGCCATCGAGAAGAAGGCGTGCAATGCCCTCCTGCTCAAGATCAACCAGATTGGATCGATCACAGAGAGTATCGAGGCCGTCTCCATGGCAAAACAGGCAGGGTGGGGAATCATGACCTCCCATCGTTCCGGGGAAACCGAGGTATATATATATATATATATATATATTATACGTGTGCAAAATAGTAGTTGCTGTACACGCGCGCGCGCGCGTGTATCTGCGTGTGTATTTATGTGTTTTCCTCTCAAGTGCGACTCTCTCTCTCTCTCTCTCTCTCTCACACACACACACACACACGTATATATATATATATATATATATATATATATATATCAGTAAAAATGTATATATATATATATATATATATATATATATATATAATTTTCCATGTATACGCTGCATCATCATCATCATCATCATGATCTCTTTGTTGCCTAATGTTGTCAGGATCCATTCATTGCTGATCTTGCTGTTGGTCTTGCGACTGGTCAAATCAAGACGGGGGCTCCTTGCCGGTATTACATGCTAGTAGTTGTAGTAGTAGTAGAAGTAACAGTACGATGAATAATAGCCAATAGAAGAACGTAGGAAACGATAAGAATCAATCAAGCCATACGCAAACGTTATGCGAAATGATGAGGGCCTTAACGCTGAGTTTGTTTAAGATTTAATGTTGGTGTCTTTGCTGTGTGTGTGTGTGTGTGTGTGTGTGTGTGTGTGTTTGTGTTGTCCTCACGCCTGTCCTCTCATCATCATACCACCTTATGTCTTCTGAATTTTGCGTGGCGGTCTACTTCGCGTGCGTCTGTCCGTGTGCTGCCTGACAAAACAACCCAAACACAAAATACTACTCCTCTTCCTCTTCTCAGTTCGGAACGCCTTTCCAAGTACAACCAACTTCTCCGCATCGACGATGAGCTGCAGGTTGCCCTTGCAAATGGATTTATATCCCTTTTTTTGACCCTTGCCCATGGGTGGGGGCGCCATCTCGTGGCCGCGAGGGGAGGGGGGGGATGCATTATAAAGAGAGAGAGAGAGAGAGAGAGAGAGAGAGAGGGAGAGAGAGAGCTATTACTGAAGTAGGTGTGTGTCACTAATCTTTCGCAGGGAAAGAACGTCAAATATGCAGGAGACGATTTCCGATTCCCAGCGCCTGCTTTCTAAGCACAACAAGTCGTCGTTATAATATATATATATATATATATATATATATTATATTCGTTTTGCGAATAATGATTGCCGTTGATGCGGTCAAAGGTGCGTGGTGGATAGTACGGTGGCCACAGTTTTACTGATATATACCATAAAAGCCGTACATTCGCTTCAGCAAATATACATCTAGACATATCTCACTAAGATCGATCATTTATAGATAAGCGACCACTTTGCCAAGCTTACAATGTGTGACAATTATCCCTTTTCTGGTAACGGGATGCTGCGGATGTATATCATCTAGATCATCGATTTTAGTGCTACTTATATGCATGCATATATGGGCGGCTAGGCGACTTGGCCTTCATGTGCTATCTAGCTATCATGTGCTAGCCAAGTAAACAGCTACGCTGCGTAAATGCATGTACATATATTTCATGAAATATGTAGGATACGTATGAAGCAATGATATGCGTATATATATATATATATATATATATATATATATATAATAGACATAGTAATGGCATATATTATATATATGATATTACGTGTCTATATTACGTGTCTATAATATATATATATATATATATATATATATATATATCTAGACATCAAGTTAAATTTGTTCAATTGTCATTTTAATGTAGCTATGCAAAGCCGCGGCTACCGCTCATTTGACATCGCGAAGGCACCGTAACGCAAATAAAAGCTGCAAAACATTTTTTTCAAATAATATGGCGCAGTCGAACTTGCAAACGAATAAATATTTGTCACATAATTACATCGATCATGTGGGCAGGGATAAGGGAGTTATTATGCGTAATCCGCTGCTGTGGTAGTCCATCGCTTCCATGATAGCTGCACGCTACATCACTGGTCAGCCACGATCTAAAAATTTTGGAATTGTTGTTACACTTTGTTTTCCCAGCATTATCATCCTTGATGGTTATCGACGTCGGCGTCGGTCACGATCGTCACGGTCGCGGTTCCTTCGTCGCTTATCATCATCGTCGTCGTCTCTCTCGCGGCTGCTCCTCCGCCTTCTTTCTCTCCGCGAGTCTCTGTCCCCATCCCCCTCTTCATCGCTATCATCACGACGCCGGCGGCGATGATCGCGATCTCTCTCACCGCGTCGACGGCTTCTACTGTTGTCGCGGTCTCTGTCCCCCCCCCTCTCCTCGTCTTCGTCTCCTCTGTCGCGGCTTCTCTTGCGGTCCCTATGATAGATTTTCCAACAAAATGAATAAATGGTGAGAGAATGGGGAAGAAGGCGAAAACAGAACGACTGAGCTATTATTTGCTATATTGCACAGGGCGCTATATCATAAAAAAAAAAATGGAATCCATCTTCATACATGTCAAGGAGGAGGAGGAGGACGACGACGACGATGCAGCACATGTCTCTGAACATGTAAACTTCTAATTTGTTGTACAGATTTTGGAATCATCGCCTTCGTGATGTTATTATATTAAAAGTAAAAGCAAGAGCTAGGAGGGGGAAGATAATAATCATCACAAGGAAATATATCAGGCTTTTCAAATTACTTCTTCTTGGATTTCTTTTTCTTCTTCTTCTTCTTCTTGTCATCGTCTTCGCTCTGTGCGTCGTCAATATCCATGTCGCCGTTGTCGCCTCCTCCTTCTTTTCCCTCTCCTTTGTCCTCATCACGTTGGCCTTCAATTGGAATTAAATTGTCAGAATCGGTATGGTATTACAATGAATTCATTCAATAGTTGTGATGAAGAATGTCATTGCGTCGTCCGATATCTCACCTTCCTCCTCGGATTTTGTCTTGCTCTTGGCATCATCACCACCAGCTGCTTCAGCATTATCATCATCATTGTCATTACCACCGCTCTTCTGATGATCGAAGGATAGGAGAGGAAAACAACGGATGATATCAGTGGATCATCTCACTTCAGTAGATTTGCTGAATTCATTATATGCGTCGCAGGAAAGACGTAAAATGGTGATGATAAAGTAATGTCGATAATAATAATAAGAAGAAGAAGAAGAAGAAAAGAAGAGAGGTAGAGCTCTTTCCGCTAATCATCATCCAAACAATTACCACCACCTGCTCATCATCATCATCGCCTTCTCCAACTTCTTCCCCCTCCCCCTTCTTCTCCGAGCTGATTATGAGTAGAAGTGTGTGCGTGAGGAATGATATACGGATGATGATGATGATGATGAGAGCTATGCTTCTCATCATCAACAACAACAAAGACATCATCATTCTTTCTCAGTACCCCCTTTCTCTTACTCTTTCCCCCCTCGGTTTGAACCACTCTATCGTCGGAAAAAATATTTGAATTATTCTTGAAAACGTGTTATGATGAACAACATGTTTTCCTTCGATCCCTGTAAGACATGCGTCATTCTACCACGTACACGGCAAATGTGCTTTTGCTACCTCTCCTCGCTCGTCTCTTTTTGTTTCGCCGTCTTCTTCCTCTTCTTCTTGCCATTGTCCTCCTCGTCGCTTGAGCTGCGTTTTGACCTTGAAGGGCTCCTCATCTCGCCGTCGTCATCATCACCATCATCATTATCCCGACCCTTCTCTTCTTTTTTATCGGTTTTTCTTCTGCGTTGTTCGTCGTCGTCGTCGTCGTCGTCATCGCTCTTCCTCCTTCTTCTCCTCTTCCGCTTATCATCGTCATCACGACTTTTAGACCTTGACGACCTTCTCCGTCGCTCTCTCTCCGGACTTCTACCTGATATTGAAGATGACGATGACGGCGATGATGATGATGATGATGATGATGATGAGCAAAGAAGTGTTAGTAGTGAGCGGTGCAGTTTCGATCTCACTATGGAGAGAGAGAGAGGCACCGTCATCGATAATCGCAGGTTGTTGGCTAAAGAAAGGAGGATGGAATGGTTACACTTCTTACTGTCGGAACGAGATCTTCTTCGTCGCCTTCTCCTCCTCCTCCTCCCTCTGCTTCGCCTCCTCGATCGACTCCGAGATGATCGGGGGGAGCGGCTGCTATCACGACGGCGCTTCTTCGCCTATTCAGGAGTTTGAAAAATGGGATTAGAGACGGGGTTAGAGACGGGATTAGAGACGGAGAGAGGGTTCAATTTTGCGAAAGGAACATTTGAATTGCTTTCTCATCTGCCGAAGCTTTGAAGAGCAATAGTGTTTATCATCATCTCCTGCACACACACACACACACACACACACACACTAGCACCTTGAAATAATAATACCTTTTTCTCTCTCTTGGTCTTCTTCTTTATACGTTTCGCTATCTTCTCACGTGCCTCCCTTATACGCTTCATCTCCTCCGTCTCTGGTTGGTTGCTGTTGGCGGCGTTTGTACTAATACCAGTTGCCCCCCCCCCAGGTGTCGCAGCTGTTGCTCCTGCGAGGCCAGCTGTCATTGCCCCCCCGCCCGCAGCAGCAGCAGCAGCAGTAGCACTAGCTAATGGATTCATTCCCAAAAGCTGCTGCTGCATCAACAGCTACAAGAAGACAGGGGATAACATAAGATCATCGACATGTGACTGAATAGTGCTGTCTGTCTACATTCGTGTATGTGTGTTAACAGCGCTTGAAACATCATCATCATCAGCAGCAGCAGCAGCACTATAACGACTTACTCGTTGTTGCTGCTGTTGCATCATAAGAGCGAGGGCAGGGTTGGTAGCCCCAGCAAGGTTAGCGATTAATGGATTCGGTCCCTGTATGTATAGGTAGGTGGAAGAAGAGGGAGGGCTAGTGATGATGATGATGATGATGATAATAGTGATGATGATGACGACGACAACGATTGTGATGATGATGATGATCATGCGGGCATGTTGACCAAGAATCATTCGTTCCAAGTCGCAAATTCTTGCACAACCGCACAGAGACACCGTATATGATTGCATGAGAACAATGCACATTATTGACGCACACACACACACACACACACATATTTATATATTTATATATATATATATATATATATATATATATATCCACGTTCTTAGGATAAGTTGCTGATATGCAGCACTCAAGTGGATGGATGGATTCTCTTCTCTACCAGGAGGCCAGGATTTGCTGTAGCTTGAAGAGCTGCGAGCAGGTTGGCATTGACCATAGCTTTCGCCTGAGCCTGAGACGCATCATCGATATGGTGGTTGGGGAGGGAATAGAGGAGCAGCATCAGCACCCTAGCATCATCTCCCCCCCTGTCTCTCACTAGGTCTCGTCAATGATCATCATTGCACTCCGTCTCTTCACCTGCTGAGCAGCCATGACCGCCGCCTTAGCTGCTTCTACTTGAGCAGCTTTATTAGGTAAATTTACAAGGAAGTCTCATCATTACGATGTCGATTAATTCGTATATGCAAGTAAACTATTAACGAGATTCTATTAGAGTCGGTAATTACACCAAAACCTTGCTGTGCAGCAGCTGTGGTGGCCATTTGTGTCGCTGCCGCTATTGCAGCTGCTGCTGGATTCTTCGCCTGCGCAACGTTCTCTTCCGTTGCCAGAGTGACTTGAAATGCTGAATCACCTAAGGATAGTCCAGAGAGTGCCTGCGCGGCAGTCGCACTCTGACAAATCCATCACAAGGGAAGAAGACGGGAAGGCAGATTCAGTTCGATTAGATCGGCATTTGCAGCTGAGTCTCTCCAACCTTTGCTGTTGTGAAAACAATGATGTAGGTATGGGTCTTGCTTCCCGCTTGGCTTATAGCTTCAATACTCTTGATCTTCCCGCATTCCTGAAGAAGGAAGGGACGAAGACGGCGTAAAAAAAAAGGATAGACGATGGTAGCACAAATGATGACAGAGAAGAGAAGAGCAATTCATCAGGCACTAGCTCTGGACAAGCTTTATTCCCTATACATCATCACTCATGACGTATGTTGCTATGTTCTCCCAGGAGATTGTTCCTCTTTCAATAGTACCTTGAAGACGTCTCGGACGTTGCCCTCATTTATCACAGAAGATACATTGGAGACAATGACACTGCGAGGCTGACAGAATGGAATGGAGGTCAGAAAAATAGGATAGTATTCCGCAACTATTTCGGAATGTTCATAGCAATCCCACGTATTTTGCATTCTGCTGCGAAGCGGAGTGGAGTCCCTGCGGGTTGAGCTCCTCCTCGCGGGGTGTATCAAAAACTATGAATTTCGCATGCTACCGACGCTAGCTGTCTCGTTTTATCCCCTTTTGCCAAGCATGGGGGAAGAACGGAGGCATTCGTAGCTAATGACACACATGGACGAATTCCCATCCCACCAAGCTCTACCCCATGATGATACCTCCGCCTGCTGGGATGACTTCTTCTCGTCCCCCATTCCTATCCTACGCACCGTTCCGCACTGGCTCCAGTTGTTCACAGCTCTAAAATGGTTGTCGCAGATACAAAATCCATGCCGTTTTTATGAAGCAATCCTGAATCCTCGGGAACCGCAAGATCCGCGTGTCGCGTGCTTAAATGCCCCTACAATTACTACACAATGTCCTAGATGTCTCCTGGGACGGATCAAATGCATCTCATGATTTTCGGCTCTAATGCAGGTGTTTTTCGGCTATTTTCGCCTTAATTCCAGCCATTAGCGCTCAGAATTCGACGAGTGGCACCTGAGGGCGCACGCTCATGCCGCTTCGACGCTGCAACTCGGTAGGAAGCTTCATGATAGGAAGGAGCATCACAAAGCAGCAGCAGCACCAGCAGCATCTTTCACGCAAACAGGACAATTTCGATTTAGTGAATTGCATTCACCCACCGGTTGCTTGTATGCACTCATGAGAGGGGGGGAGGGAGATAGAGTCAGTTATGATTCGCTGTTCGGAGAAAAATCTGCTCTATTTCTTACAGAGTAGTATTATCACCTGTGCCTTTTGCATTCCAATACTTTAGACGAGTTCGATTTTTTCGAGTTCGTCAATCGTCAGGCCCTCCTCGGAACAGCTTCAATATGCGGTTTCGGTGATGATATGCTGCCATATCTTGAAAGATAAAGACGAACACCAAAAGCCCAGGCTTGACGTTTCGTTCTTCAGAGAAAGCTACTTCACGGAACGCGATCCAGTGGTAGAGGTAATTCAACAATATCGCTGATAGGCTAGTGTTTCTTCGATCGTCGTAGTAAAATCACACAAAGTAATTCTCCATCAGTGCCCCAGCCTAGAGGAAATTTTCACATTCCTGCAGAATGTTTTCAAGGTACTATTTTATTAGCACGTATTACACTATAGAGCTATGCAATAGATCATAATATATATATATATATATATATATATATATATATATATATATATATATATATTAAATCTCTCTCTCTCTCTCTCTCCATCTCCCCGCCCCCCTCCTCTCATCAGGTTGGGCAATTCAACGCTGACAACTGGATTGTGACTCTTGTCTACACTAATCGTCTATTGGGTCTCACGGGCATGTCGTTGACTCCTGACAACTGGCGACCGGTTCGACATCAACACTCACCAACATAAGTTATACTAACATTATCGTTTTCTTGTTTAGGTTGTCATCGGCTGCCTTGTTGTGGCTCAGAAAGTGTGGGATGACACACCCCTCAGTAACGTCGACTTTACCATTCTGTATCCTGAGGTGCAATTATTTACTTTTCACCGCGAAAGTAGCGACTGTTCTCATTTGCTGCATTCTTAGGTGAAACCGAAACACATTAACTTCCTTGAGAACAAAATCCTCATCATCTTGCAGTACAAGGTGGACAAGAAAGTTTTTCCAGAAAATTCCGGGGAGAATAAGTTGTTGATATATTACTTTGGTGTGCGTCAGTTAAATATTTCGGCTTGGCTATATGCATTCTACTACTTCAAGTTGAGGGGTATATGTGAGAATTCGTCTCTTTTCACGAAGAATCCTGTCGGCGCCCAGGAAATGAAAACACTTCTCTATAACAAGCCCAAGAGTGCGCCAGAGGTCTGAAAGTCAATAAGTCAATTATGTCATTGTATCCTAATATTTTCTGCATTCAGAAACGATCGATCACGCTAATAGATCTTCCCAAGCAACGATCGAGAGGAATTTTAAGTTAGATGAAAACTGGGTGGGTAATATTAATGAAAAAATAGTAGCGTAAAATTGTCCATGCGATCATACACGTGTGCCAAATATATCCCAACAATGCAGCAATGTGCATCTAGATGATATGTGCGGCTGCGATGTGACGTATCGTCTTAAGTCATCGTTGTGTAATTGGGCAGTCCTAGAGTCATGTGGAATCTGATGATGAGATGTTGCCGCTATTATAAGCACGTTGCAAAGGAATGCATGCTACATACATGTCTATGCTAGGTGTGCAGCGTGCACTAGTGCACATGGCATGGCACGTACAGATTGCATGTGGATCGATACGTGTGGAGACTGCTAGACTGTTGACGAACGTACTATACAAGAAACAAAGTGAGTGGTGTGCGTTGCACGCAATGCATTCAAATGCATGAAACACATATACACATATCATGGTAGAGCTGGAGAGACAAGCAAACACAATTTAAGTGCTGTAGCCGCTGCATTGCACAGTTACATCGGGATGGCTATTGGAAACACTCAATCATTTCATCACATCCCGCGCTTGCTTTGCACTTGTAGACTTTACTTCACTGCTCGTACACAGCAACGTAGCGTATGTGCATGCTGTACACATGAATTGTGTGATGTGATCTAGTGATGACACATGCCATGGTCATGATGACAAGTATCGCCATCACATGCTACAAGTCCTAGAGTCTGCTGCACCATGTACATATACATACATGCGCGCACATGTGTGCATGTGCTGTGTACGAGGCTGGTTCGACGCATTTAATTAGATGTCAAATCGTCCTGTCATTTCGAAGCCGTGCCGCTCCCTGTGTACTTTCTCTACTTCTCCTTTCTCATTGCTCTCGTTGTCTTTTGCTGTGCCGCTTTTTATTGCGCCAGGATTTCTTTGACTTTCTTTTTTTTTGCCCTTTGAATTGATGAGACAAAGAGCAACCTGGAAGATCACATGACCCTAAGGCATACTGATACTTTCTGTTCTTCGTCTTATTGCCATGGCGGGGCCCTGCTGTTGGGACACGCTCACAAACCTTAAAACGGAACACGATGGTATTCAATTACTTTCTGAAAGAAGAAGCAAATGACGGATATGGAAAAGTGTGGTGTGAATATGATCAAGCTGGTATGTATGCAAATGGTATCGAGGGCAATGGTACAATGTGACTCAGAATCAATTCATCATGCTACTACCACTATGATCATGGAGTAATACCTGATTTCTCAAAAGCACGCCTCCTGCCATACGTAGACTACTACTACTACTACTGCCACCCTTATGATTTCTTTTGATGTTTTCACTACCAGCATCATAATCAATAGGCTCGGGTCGGAACGTCTCCGGGATTTGTCCTGCGAAGGTAGACTTCCATGCCGGCTCGACGTAGTAAGAGGGACCCGAGGAAGAAGAACTAGTGCTCCGCATTGATTTCGCGAGCTTTTTAGATTCCACCCAACCGTGCAAATCGAAAACTGTGTCCGCCATTGCACTGTCGTTCTTACGGGGGGCTTTTCCATTTGTTGCCGTTGTTGATGCTGCTGCTGGTGGTGATGGCGATGATTTAGCTGCCGCAACATCTTCAATTTTCTTCGTTATTCTTTTCCCTATATCTTCCAAGTGGGCTGGAGATGGCGGTTCAAGCACGAAAATTGTCGGAGGCAGCGCAACCGATGAAGATGGTGAAGATATGCAAAGACATTTATTCTTATCTAAGCTCCACCACCTGATGAGGATAACACAGCGCAACAGTGAGCAGTAGCAAAAATTTCAAAATACATGACCATAATTCCCAACACAAAGGGGAAGGAGGCAAGAAGAAGGATGCTAAGAGTGTTGTTTCAGTGAAGCGTCAATAAGATTCCTCCATCGCCCACACCTGTCATCGTCGTTGCCATCCCCCTTCAAGACGACGATGAAACCTTCACCGTCGTCACGATTATCACCCCCATTCGTTTGGTCTTCGTGACTACTACTCTCCTGAGTCTTTGTTTTGAAGTGATATCCCCGCTGTATGGTGCGATGAGGAGCCTTTTGGATCTGCCATACGTCACTTCCCGGCGGAGTGTAGCCTCCAGCTTGAGCATCCACCACAACAAAGGAAGAAGAAGAAGAAGAAGAAGAAGAAGAAGATGACAGCAAGCTGCCTACATCGTTGTTCCCCTCAACGTGCAACTTGCTGTGTGTTCGAGGATAGCGAATCTGAAACCCGCCTAGAGTCCTGTAGAAATGATGGGAGGGGGATACTCAATCATCTTCCTATTTCCCTCCTCATCCTCCCCATCGTTTTGTTGGTACAACATACGACAGTGTTTTCACCCCCCCCCCCCCCCCTTCCTCCTCCTCCTCCTTCTTCTCTTCATCCCACTTCTTTTCCTTCTATTTCAACTGGCAACAAACACCTCTGGAAGTGGAAGATCTGTTTGCCAGCACCGTGTACTTTAATGTCTTCGTCTCCTCCTGCCTTCCCTTCCATAGTATCCGGTTTCAGCGCTCGTATCTTAAATTGAGTCTGAAGCTTCATATGCGTTCTTGCCGTGCTATTCTTCTTCCTATTCGAGCCCCCTCCCCTATCGTCTGCTCTCCCCTCTTGTTCCACCACTGTCAGGACGAGCCCAGCACCGCGGACCCACAGCCTCACTGCTGTTGTCCCTGCAGCTAACACCACATCAGCATGTATGAGCATTTTCGGCTTGTTTGCAGGGCGAGGCCAGAACAGCATCAGAAGCATAGGGTTGGTGGGGAACGATGTAGGTCAGTAAGAAGAGGAGAGGAGGATAACAAGTCTCCCAGTGGCACCGAATGAATAACCTTTGATAGTGTTTCCAAAATTCTGCGAAATTCCAGAGGGATACACAAGTCTGCGGCCAATAACAGACATAGAAGCTTCAGCTTGCAAACGATGTATGATGATAAGAGAAATACTTGAATGCTTACGATAACAACTGCACAAGTCTAGTGACAACGAAGAAACGCAAGAGCTTCGAAATTAGGAGCATATGTAGACGACAGGGGCAAACGAGGGGTAAGGGAAAGAAAAGAAAGAAGAAGAAAAAGAAGGCTAACATGCAAACAGGCATGTTTTGGAGTAGTAGTACGTCGGCGTAAATCTCGTTGGATTGAACTGACGCAAGATTCGAATGCCTAGCAGATATATAACATCTAGTGTTGATGACGATGAACATGGATCAGCAGAGAAAGTAAGATCAAAGGAGGGTGGAGTCTTCGCACTGGTGGTGATAGCACACACACACACACACACACACACACACGCACGCACGCTCGCACGCATAGGCACACACAAATACAAATATACCTCGTTTGTTTGCGTGTAGTAGGTAGCATCCGTCAGCCAGTGACTCAACGGACAGAAACACTTGTGAAAGCACCCAATCGATTTCTGGCGATGATGATAATGATGATAATGATGACAACGACGCCACCCAAAGGTAGCAGTACCATGTAGAGCAGCAGCAGTGGCAGCAATGGCAACGACAAATTTGTGAGTGTGAAGAGTGGAGGTGGCTCGTGTTTCATGTAGTGCATCACTGAATAAGATCACCGAGTGAGCGTGCTTCGGTAAATGATGGCATTATTTATTGGAATACTATGTAAACAACGACGACGACTACACTTCCTACTACCCCTTCATCAATCTACGTGATAACATTACTACCAATCTTTGCTGCTGGCGTCTTTCTTTTCTTTCTCTTCGCTGAGGGCCGACTGGCCTGTTCCTCCTCCTCCTCCTCCTCCCCCCCCTCCTCACTACAGATATCCTCATCTCCATCTTCTTCATTATCTTGATATCTCTTCTTCAACGCCATTTTCTCTTTGAGTAAGTCGGCCCTGAGCACCTTGAGCTGATCCAACTCGTTCTCCGGCCTCACTACCAACAAGCGTAAATACATCGATTTCGTCGCCACTATCCCATCATCGTCATCATTATCATTGTCATTATCATTGTCACCATCATCATCCAATAGGTTACATCATGCTCTTCTGCATTTGAAGGCGTTTTTAGTCGCATTAAAAAGCCACTGTGGTAGTAGTGAACGAAAGGAGAGAGAGAAGGAAAAACAAGCAGGCATCCTTCTTTGAGGAGGAAAAAACAGCTCGATCTATAACCTGTTACGAGCAGTGTATGACTCTGCTCATGTCCACCCCCCTCCCCCTTCTTCTCTCCCTCCGCCTCGTTTCCTTGCATTCTTTGCGTGCTTCCCTCCCTTATTGACAATAAAGCCTTCCTCACACGCAGCAGTCGCGTCTGTATCCATTCAATAGATCAAATTATGATGGTGATGGTGATGATGATGATGATGGTGATGATGAAAGGCAAGGTGCATAGATACGGGGTAGTAGTAGACACACAGACGGACGTTGGCTGCGTGACAAAGGCTGGAAAATACATTACCAGCCAATTGGGAAGTTTTTCACGAATTCCTGACCGAAGTTTAGGAGGAAGCTGGGTATAGCCTCTCCCCCTCTTACTGGTATTGCCGCTTGAAGGCCCCCCTCCTCCTGCTGCTGCTCGTGCTTCATTCTCAGCTTGCATTAAATAGTCCACGTGTACCTTATCATCATTATCACCATTATCATTTCATTACTACTATCAATCATTTGTTGGAATTTATATACATATATAGTACACCGTCTGTATACACTTAAGCTATCGTCCATAGTCATCATCATCATCATCATCACCGGTAGCAACAACAACAATCATAAACTGGGAAGGGGGTAGTATAACGATGCTCCCTCGCAACCATTTCGACAAAAGGGAGGCGTGAGTGCAGAGGAATGTGTCTATCGATGATGAACTCTTCTCCTGAAAGCAAGTGCTGCTACCTACTACTACCACTACTTCTGCTGCTACTATCAATACTACTACTCCTCTCAACCTCAATATCAAGAGGAGTGAGCTCTATTTGCCCATCGCACTCGTCGCTGCCGCGGCCTTCTTCTTTTTCTTCCTCCTCCTCTTCTTCTTCTTCTTCTTCTTCTTCTTCTCGGGAAGTAGCTTTTCTTCTCCGTAGCGTTGACGTTTGCAAGGGAAAATCACGCCAACTAGCCACATAGCAATCCTTTCGAATCCTGAGCGCAGAGGATTGTGACGATGATAATAATGATGATAATGATGGTGATGATAATGACGATGGTGGTGGTGATGTTGATGCAAAGTAACGGCCTACTCCTGAAATACATAGCATTCTAAACGATAGGCTTTCGTCAAGATCGGCGCTGAATATGTAAGTATCATCGGTTCGTCGCCTTTTCACCACCAATCAGGACATTCTACCACTACTTCACAAAGGCAGTCGGCACACACAACACACACACACACACACACACACACACAGAAACACACACAGAAACACACACGCACGCCACACAAACATGCAAGGACGTCTGACGAATACCTCCACATATCCAAAGCATGGCCTCTAAGCGATACAGATCTCGTCGTCATCATCATCGTTGTCGTCGGCCTCGTCATCTTCTTCTCCTTCGACATCCCCAACGTCCTTTGGATGCCTTCTTTCACGTAGTCTCTGAGGCAATTCTCCACCCTCTGACGTGGGGTCATCAGATCTGGTTGCCGTAGAGGTCGGTCAAAATACACGCTCCTGCCAGCCCTTCACAAATGCAGCGTTCAAAATAGAGGGAGCAGTCGTTATTTTGTGCAGCAAACAAGGAGATTGGCAGTAGAGGCATGCAATACGGACAATCCTAAACGGATTATTTGTGGATATGTGTGATCCCACCACTGTGGCAGATGCACACGCCCCGCAGCCCTTACACACCTTCCCTCTCTTGATCACACGCGTGTGTATTTGCAAGCTAGCAAGGCCCATACTTAATAATTAGCACGACTACATATTTATGCGTAAGTGATAGTAGGGGGGGGGGGGGCAGGAATGAGGATGCTAGATGTACTTTCGCACTGGAAATAGCAGCAAGCTCTCACTGCTGTTGTCAACGCCTGAGCTATTCGTGTCTTCCCTGTAATAGCTATTATCCTCTTCACCATCGTCCGAAAGCAGCTCGCATAGCAGCTGCTCCATGATACTGGAGTTGATGAGAAGAATTGTTGGATGTTCTTGGTTACTCCCGCCTCTACCTACCGCCCCTACCCGACTTGCTGCTGCTTCGTGTGAAGGGAGATGCTCACGATGGCGAAGAAGGCGGCGGAGAGCATTCTGAGCTTCGAGGTCACTGATCGTTGCAGGCATATTCCATCGACTAAATATGGACTTCCTGCTTGTCTCTATCGACTCAGAGTCAGCGAACAAATTGATGCGTTTGGAGAGAACGCTGCTCTTCATCAGAGTGATCACCGGTATTATTACGGGGGGGGAAGAAAACGAAGATGGTGACGTAGAAGAACGCATCGAAAGAAGCATATCTCCTCTGATAAAGCCCAAATGCTCTAGCTGTGACTGCTCCTGCTCCGCCCCCCCTCGTCCTAATCCCGCATCTGTTCTTGCTGAAGAAGTACCCCCACCCCCCTCCCTTCTCACTCTCCTCCTCCTCCTCCTATTTCCTCCTTGTCCTCGTTGGATCCTGATTTCGTGATGGAAGGTGTAGAAGCGCGGGTTTGTTCTTGCTCGGTGACGCATCCAGTTGCTGTAGGACTGCGAGTAGTCGTGCACGTAGTTGGGAGCCAAACGGTACACCGACGAAAAATGCGATAGAATCTCATGCCTAACGAGCTCTTTATACCTAGCACAACGTCATTGTTGAGTATGAGTGGGGGAAAGACGTTTGTGGATGCGTATGATCTATGTAGCTGTTCGGTGTGGTGGCAACTCCGTAATATAAAAAGGTTATCGAGAACCGCAAAATGTCTGAAAACGAATAGTCATGATGACGATGTCATTCTTTCTCTCTTTCTCTCGATGTTTGTTCGTCGCCAGAACCACCGCTGCCACCACCACAATGACCATTGTCATCATCATCATTATCATCGCCCTTATCATTTTTGTAACTACTCTCGTCGTTCCGTCTTGAGTCGCGACATCATCAAACTGCTATCGCCTTTGCCCCTTCCTCCTCCTCCTCCCCCTCCTCCAACTCTTCCTTGAGCCTTCATTTTAGGGTGATGCGTGTGTGTGTAATGGAGGTGCTCCGCACAGCTCAGTAGGGACCATCGAAGCCTGAGGCATTTCATTGTTAGTCTTTGTCAACAAATGTGTGTGGCGGAGAACTATCAATAGAAACATCTTCGAGCTTACTAGTATAGATCGATATGATGCCTTTTCAGGGAAATCGCGAGAATGTTGGTTGATTGGTAGCCCTACTATCATCTTTGCTCACGCCACACTCGTCGTCGTTATCATTATCATCAATATCATAATCATCTTAATGAAGAAAAGACCTTGTAGCAGCAGTATTAGGGCCACCCCTCGTTCCTCCAGCAGCTGCTCTGCGGCTACTCGTCATACGTATTAAGTGATCACTCGTCCCTCTATTTTGTTCTCCCTCTCGATTCATTGACATGCTGCTATTTTCCACCGCTCCATGGGCCCCTCTTTGCTGACTAGCTTCCTGCTCACCTTCAATCTCTTTAAGAATGTAGTGTAAGGGGTTCGTATTCGATGGAAGTGAGGACGAAGAGGATGCTGAAGACAGAAAACTTTTCTTCTGACGCTGCTTCTCTGAATTATACCTTGTCCGCAAGGATAAAGGTGGCGCTGGTGGCTGCTCTGATAGCAATGTTTTCCTGGAAGACGACGTGGTTGCAGTTGTCAGCGGTCTTGGAGGAACCGATGATGTTGATTTTGCGGTTGTTGCATCTATTGAATTAGATTGTTTTACGGCCACCGGTGCCCTCCCATTAACCTCGAGCTCACAAACTTTCCCGGTCTGATGATACTGGATCCTGCTTTCTCCATTGGCCGTCTCTGTTGACTGTTTTAATGCGTTTGTTGCGGATAATTCTGCATTAGCACGAAGTGGCAGATGACTGTCGCTTGTTCTCGAGGAACTTTCTCCCCTCTCCTCAATTTTTATTGCCTTCGCTTTTTCTTCGAGAAGCCGAGGACGAGGGCGATGGTTGGCAGGGGGACGACGATTTGAGTGCGTGCGCTTTGCCCTCTTCTTCGTATCCTCCTTGGACTCCCCATCAACGGGCTCGCCAGAGAATGATGATGATAGAGAAGAGGATAATGATGGAAGAGGATGGTGTAGAGACTGCGGTGTACGAAGGTATAGCTCTGCAAATGTGCAGGTGTTCGCGTTTGCCGTCGTGAGTACTGTAATTTGATTAGATTAGGATGTAGGATAAGGACAGCGGGATTGGCATTCCCAACGAGTACATTGTTCATGCGGCATCACACACAGAGGTGTGAAAAGGCAACAAGGTCAATTATCATTTTCATTCGGCTCACCACTGAACAATGCAGGATTTGCAGCTGGTTCTGATGGTCTTTCTTTGAGGGATAATGATTCCTTTGTCTGAATGACGATGGAGCGATTCAGTTTGCCGACGACTCTGCCAACACAATTTTCTCCTCTCAATACCTCTGTTTCCTTTTCAATTACGAGATGATCCAGTGGCAAAGGATCTGGTCTGTCTGCAAGCCTTTCTAAGAGGGAGGAGGAGTAGGGGTGGAATGGGGTGGAAGTGGAACTCATGCAGATGCCGGCGATCGAGTTCTCTTTGGTCCGAGGAAGCACGTGATGCTTTGGTTTTCTACAGATTCAAAGTGAAAACGTTGTCGCACCCTAAAAATCGTGGTGTTTTTTTTTCAATGGTGCTGGATTTTACTGAAATTTGTCATGAACGATCGATGTCGGTCAAACTTCATTCTGATGGGCCCACACGTGCTTTCCGAACGCAATCTCCATGATCTAGAAAGAAAGAAACATTGATGATGATGATGATGAACTGACTCCAGATGCATGGATGAACCAGAGCAATCGTGGCATGAAGGACAATTGGAATGTTGCAAAATCATTGAAATCTGGAAAGCACAAACATCGCTAGATCGCACGCAAGACAAGCCAGTGAGCAAGACTGTCCATGCTTGCTGGCGTGCAGTTCATCATCACTGTTTCATTGTTTCTCCGTTTCTCTCTGAGACGTGTGCACGTGTGTGTGCAACACGTGTGCATGGCTACATGGACGCCTGTCTAGCTAGCTAGCTGTCTCGGAATGCCACAGCTGGCACAGCTAGACAGCCCAGCTAGCCAGCTAGCTAGCTAGCTAGCGCGCAGCACTGCGACCAAACAGCACTGCGACCAAACGCGAGCCATGCATGCATGCATGCACGTCTAGACATGCTAGCATGACTGGATCACAGCATGGCATGTCTAGATGTGTGCATCGACTGAAACACTGTGAGATGCATGGCATGTTGCGCATTGTTGCACGTGCGCAACTGCATCATTGATGTTGTGTGTTGTGTGTGCTCTCCGCTCATCGCTAGCGCGTAGCGCGACGTACAAGCAATCATCGATAGCAGCTCACAGGCATCATCATCTAGATCATTGACTAGTTGATGCAATCAGAGCTACCCCAAAACCTTTTAATTCAAACATCTTCACGTAGCAGACGCATCGAGTCGTATCTATGCTTTTATTTTTGCCTCTTTCAGGATGCGAAGTTTTTCTTGCCTGAAATTTTCGGCCAGTTCTGCTCTTCGGGCATCGCCGCCCATTCTAGAAGGGGTCACTTCGCCATAGTCTTCAATCTGCCTTAATAGCTCCTTAATTACCTTTTTCATCCCTATAATTATACAAAAATCTGCATGAAACTCAATGCTCTTTTTGGAAAAAACAGAGTAAAATCATTTTTCAACTATGGAAAAGGGAAACTTAGCTGCACTAATCACTGTACCGGCTCTAGCTTGACCGTTGCCCTGTGCAACCCTTGCGAGGGCATTCAGGACGCTCTCCTCATCCTGAATCTGGCCGTTGCGAAGAAGCGTTACACCTGATTTGAGCGCCGGCTCCCCTGATATCATCACATCTAAAGCATTCTCAAACTCCGACTTGGGTATCCGCAGCACATCGTGAGGATTGTTTGTCTCAACAAATCCAAATCGCTGCAGCAATTCGTCGTTGCTGAGCGCTCCGTAGGAGATCATAACTTCCTCTCCGCTCGCATAGTCCTTCCCAGAGCGCAACTCGAAAACCTGCCTCCGCGGCTGGAACTCGAGATTTGTTGTCACGGAGGAATTGTGGTTGTGTGAATCCACATAGGGCAAGAGCACGTAGCTGTCCTCTGATTCACCGATTGCCTCTTTAAGGAGAACTAAGCCGGGGACGAAAGCCTGCCACATTGGCCGTCCAAAATCTCCCTTGAAAGCACGACTTAGGCAGTGATAGAACGCCAATTGCAGCTCTTTTGGGGAGAACTCAGGAAACATTGCGGAGAGCTCGCTGGAGATTCTGCTCCATTTCTCTTTCTGCCGTTCTACTGACGCTTTGAGAGTGGGATAGTATCTGCGGTGATTGATCGTAGTAAGAACGCTAATCGACAGTTTAAACGATGTTATTTGAATAGTTTGAGGTGCAAACCAAAGGCTCAAATGCTACTAAACAAGTGTCAATATCACTGCAGTTACAACCACGAGTATGCTGTCATGATATCACTACTTTATCCATATTCTTGCACGCACATAACCCCCCCTCCCCCCCCCCCCACACACGCACACACACATTTCGTAGTACCCGAGGCCAACTTCGAGTTGCTCTTCCGTCCAGACGATCGGCGCTCCGTGATCGATTGAGTCTGGAAGAAGCCCTAAATAGCCTGCGAACTTGCTGTCCTTCTGGCTTTTCTGCTTCTGCTGCTCAATGAGCAGCTTCACGCCTAATCGCACATACCATTCGTCGTAGTTCTTCCATACATCTCCGTAGGTGGCTATGAGCTCCTCAGGACACTGCTCATCTTCCTGCACTCGCAGTACAAGCTCAGACGGTAGCTCCACAAGCAACGCCCCTTCCTCTATGTACTGCTTCGCAAATATGCCACGGCCGGCCCCTTCTCCTTCTCCTTTCTCTTCTTCTCCATCACTCGCAATGAAGCGCTTTGTTGGTATTCTCAGTCCATGGGCAATAGGGCCTGCAACAATGCCTTTGTTCCTCGTCCAGATCTCAAAGCCTCCTAGCTCATTATCCGTAAGGTGAACCCACCTCTGCCTATCGTCAAGCAGGACGGCCAGGTTGGAAAACTTCTCCATGTTCGTCATGATACGGAATAGACCGGGCTCGTAGCGACGAATGTACTCAGTTAGTTTGCCCCGTGGGATCATCTCCGGAGTGCTTACACCTCCTTCAACCAGGTCGTCGCCATCATCGTCACTGTTATTAGTCTGGTGCTCCTCCTCACCTCTTGCTACTGTTTCGTTTAAGATGAGACGGGAAGCAACGTGGTCTAGCTCCTTGTTGGCCTGCTCGATTTGGTCGCGGCAGTCCGAGTCCACCACCTTTTCAATCTCCAAAACCGTGAAGCGAGAGCTTCCATAATCAGTGGTGTCCATGTCGATCTCGACGTACCCGTTGTTGTTGCTGCTGCTGCTACTGCTGCTGTTTTCACCAAAAGCATCGCTCTTGCTGTCGCCACCCTCTTTTTGGCGCATTCTGTACTTTTCCCGACGTGTACGATAGTGCGCGTACACGGAAAGTCCACACTGCTTTAAGACATTTTCGAGACCCCCTTCTTTATAATAACATATACGGTCAAGCACGCATACTACACCTCGCCACACTTGCAAACATAACGATAATAATGACACCTTGCTCCAACACAGGTCTTCCCCCTTTTCCTGATGCTGCTGCCGATGCAAACTGGGTTGTCCATCTACTCGTTGGCAGTAGGGCGACACAGAGAAGCAGTAATAAAGTGGTGACAACAGAAGAGAGGGAGGAGGGAAGAGAAGAAAGGAGTGTGATGATGACGATGGGTTGTCCTCACACTTTCTATGAAATTTCAGCATCTATTCTAGTGCTAACTGTCCATGATTGTAGAGCAGTTATACATGCGAACACCTTTGTTTGAGATAGTCCCAGATTTGATTTTCCCCAAGGATTTCTTGATATACTTCTGCCGCTGCTTCCCCTCCTCCGCTCCCATCACGATCAGCATCACCAGTCTGGGTTGTTTTCACTGACTGTAAAGGCACTTTCAATTCCCACATCCCCCCTCTTTGTCGCAGCCTAATAGGCGTGGGAACGAAGATAAAAGGCAGTTCATCGTATCGAGTAATCTACATGGATTCAGCTTACGTCTTAGTTTTAACTACCAGCAGCTGTTTCTTGCCAGTAGCCATTCCTCCCGGATGTCCCAATAACTGATTGTAGATTTCGTGTGGGTGCAACGATTCTTTTTGATAATGTATTCATAAACAATGATGGTGGTGGTTGTGGTGGTGGTGGTGGTGGTGGTGGTGGTGGTGATGGAGTCGCCGTCGTCGTTGTCGTCGTTGTGAAGAAGTCACCGGTCTTCGAACGATTGGACAGCCACCAGCTCTCCTCCAGCCTAATAATGAAATCAACCATCACGACCATCATAATCATATATAAATATTCTGCCAAGCTATCCTTGCTGCAGCTCTCTTTCCCAATTTCGTTTAATGCACAAGAGCTGCTCAGCAGCAGCAGTAGAAGAAGTCGTACCACCTGGTTGATTATTTGATCCACCTGGTCGATCAGGTTCTCAGGAACCATTAGCTTGCGCTCTACCTGTGGTTGTATAGAAGGAGGTGGAAGAGCTGTAAGTAACTGTTTTTGTAAGTAGAGGTTTGTGAAAACAGCTCTCAAAAGACCATTGTGCATTCATTTGGAGCTCGTAGGCGCCTGGCATCTCACCATGATTACCCGTGCTCCATATCGCTTTAATTTCACTCATCATCACCTCACGATTGATTTGTCTATGGCAACTGTACACATACACAATGACAAATGACCTCCACTGTTTGCTTCGTAGCGTCTTGTCCTCCTCCCCCTAGTGCAATCTTTTTCGGATTTTCTTCCCCTCTTGCTTCTTCTTGTTTTTCTCCTCCACCCCCTTCAAGTTCCCACTGCCATTTTAGCGTTTTCAACAGTACTTGCAGAGTTTCATGTTTATCAAGTGCGTGCCCATCTGGCACCAACTGCAAGAAAATGTTAGATCCAGAAGAAGAAGAAGAGGAAGAAGAGGAGGAGGGATTGATTGCTTTTCTAGCTGAGCTGTCGCTGCCACCAATATTTTTCCCGCCTAATGGAGCAGAACCCTTTCCTTCTCTTTTGAGAGAGTTTAAGTATCTAGATGAAGTCTGCACAGGAACTACATCATCTCTAATCCCGTGCAAGATCACGGTTGGTATGTGCTCTCCAATTGGAGGAAAGGCCGGAACCTTACAGCACTGCTCGACGAAGTTGTATGGAATAGCGTACTCCGTTGGCTCATCAGCCCAATTTGTAGTAAACTTCATAAAACCTTCAGTTTTCCAATCTTTCATCACTTGCGGCCCCTGTTAATTGAATCACACGAAGATTGTTATGCTCCTCTTGTTGTGTTCATCGTGTTGCAAATACATCAGGCTACAATCATCGATGTTGCTAAATAGTCAATGCTGTCTTTGCCTTATTACCCACAGCTTTTTCCAGCGCGCCTCCATGTCAAAAGAGGGGCATAACAGGGTGAGACGGTCCACAGCATCAGGATATTTGGATGCAAATAGAGCCGCTGCATACCCACCGAATGACGAGCCGATTAACCGAATCTTTCGCTGTTTCGGTGTTTGTTTGACTCCTCCTGTTTCATCTCCTTGTGTCCCATTGCGCGTCATCAAAAGCTCTTCAAGAGCCTATTATACGATTCGATTAATGGAATTCACGTATGATAGCATCACATGGTCGAAGTATCTCCCCATACAAATGATGTGCTCCTTTGTAACATTTGCTCTGTACCGCTATCGCCGTGCCTGGGGTAATGGTCTCAGGAGTGTCGCCCCCGTTCAAGTTTATCAAGTTTAGATCTATTCCTATATCCATACAGTGTAAACAATCAGGGCTGGGGGGTTGAGCGAGAAAAAGGAAGAACCATATGGGGCAAGTTCCGACTTCAGCCAAGTACCCTAACCAATGGAGCTTCATTATAACTTTATTCGCAGCTAGCATGGGATCAAGGGGGAGAGGTTAATGGAGAGAGGTGTCTAAATTCCTTTTTAGTACCTTCTTTGATAGAGGACCGCTAAGGAAGCCATGGCAGTATGCATATACCACATCGTTGTCACCGTTTGATACTTCGGTATTAGCAGTCACACGCAGCTGTCTCCGCCCCAGCGAAGTCGCCTTGCGCATCATCTGCGGTGACATTGCCATCCATAGCGGTGATCTCATTCGAAGGGGAACAGAATTAATACTTCCGGAGCGTGAAGCAAGACTCGATATCATGTTCCGCGTTGGTCGAGTTGACAGACGACGATGTGAAAGTGTACGGCCCTCTCGCAGCCCACGTAGCAGAATAAATGGTAGTAGAGTTGCCGCGAGGAACCCCAGTACCAACCTGTAGCGTCTCTTACAGTCCACCGACATCATCTACCACTAGGCAACACACCACATCCACTCATCCCGGTCGGCGTAAGGGGGGGTGCACGTCGTGTTAGTGGTTCTCTTTGGTTCTGCTTGTTGCTTGTCGCACCCTTCAAACGCCATGCACATCCTTGTCGCACGACGACGCTCCATCCCCAAAATTTGCATCCCAGGCGCTCCTTCAGCAGCAGCAACTGAGCTCTCTGTCTAGTCAATTGTGTCTAGCTGTCACCAGAGCTAGTTCAAGGCACTGCGTTTCGCGTGCACTACAAATGTCTTGCAACGTTTTTGGAAATGCAGTTTTTCACCATTGTCTTTCTCTTTGTGTCGCGCTGCGTGGTGTTGCTGAGTGGTGTTGCACCGTGCCTGACACACGCACTTTCAGTGGCAGGCACAGGCATTGCTAGATTGGCACGCGAGTGTGTTGATTGGAAAAATTTTTGGCGGCTCTGTCACCACACTAGCACAAGCATGGTGCAGCAATGCAGCGCGTCATTGAAACCGTTCAACAATGTTCGCATGCTGCGACGGTCAGACGGCCACAGCTGCAGCCGGGCCATGCCAGCACGTCGTCCTTGCCAGCTTGACCTCGTGGTCAAGGCAGGCCAGCAGGCTGCTGTGTGGTTCAAAACGGCTGACGGGTGACACTGAAGCGCAAACTTGCTTGTCAGAGCGACATGCCTGAGTGTCGAAGTGTTTCGTCGTTGAAGTTTGCAAAGTTCCGCGTTGGTTGACTCCACTGCGTGCAGTGCCAGAGTGCGCAAAGGTCAGGCTAGCAGCAAGCAGGCGGTCTCCTGTTGATTTGTCCCCTCAATCAACCTGTCTAGCTGTGTTTTGTGTGCACTTTGTGTTTCTCAAAGTGATGGACACCGCAATGCAATCTGGCAATGCCCAGATGTGCGTGTTGCACGCCACGTGTGTCACATCATTCAAGGTCTCCCTTGCTAGCTTGCTGTCTCAGGGAGCTTCCGAACATGCTAGCATGACCCCCCCGCACGTGTTGTTTTCATTGTTCATCAACGATCTCGCTAGCTAGCTAGCTCGGGAGCGACTGAGGCGGCAGCGTGCATGCTGGCATGTGGAGTCCACTGCGCGACTGCTAGACTAGTCCAGTTTGCGAATGCGCTGCTCATGCACAACGCTAGAACGCATGACACCCAGCTAGCCAGCCCTAGAGCCAGCCAGCTAGCCACACACGAGCAGACACACTTTCGCAAGCTGCGCACGCACAAAGCAAAGCTAGCAAGGCGCAAAGTCAAGCTTGCTCACTAGCTAGCTAGCTAGCTAGCTCTGACTGGCAAACTAGCAATCTAGCAATGCTCGAAGCTTCTAGGCTCTAGGGCTGGGAAGGAGGGGGTGGGAACACAAAAGCTCTGGAGCTCGAAAGTGCAGCGCTTCGCAGCGCTTGCCATGCTGTGCTTTGCATTCACTGCTAGACTGGCTAGCTGGACATGCCATTACTAGATTACGAAAAGACTCAACTGGACATCTCATTGTCATCAGTTCCCACATTGATTTCGCAATGCGCCCAGACATGTGCGACAGTGCAAGCTGCTACAAATGAGTCCACTGGTGCGGGGGCCGTGGTCACAATGCTTCATTTATTGTGTGCGGTCAGCAGCTCATTCATGATTGGTCCATCCACTGATTGTCGTAATTTTATTTGTTTGCCAAAGATGCGATGGCTCATTCGAGACAACTTGATTGTTCGATGCACAGTGAACATTGGAATCTTAGAACAAGTCCATCACGTTTGCCATCCCCACAGTGAGATCTTACAAATACTTCGTGCAGTGTTGCTGACCACTTCAGATACGTCTAGCCTACTCTCATTTTTACCCTGAAAGATTGTAAGACAAATGAATAGTCATGGTGGCAGTAATGTGGACACTGTCTCAAATATCTCAAAGTCGCTTTCGAAAAGCTAAAATGCGAAACTACCTGTTGTTCAGCCGCTCTAATTGCCGCCTTAAAAAGACTCTCAGCCTGCTTATGGTCACCCGCTTCCATAGCTTTTCTTGCTTGATTTTGCAATCGAATGTACAGTAGCGAAGATGATTTTAATTCTGTCGTGCTTCCAACAGTCTGCCCGCGCACACGAGTGTTCACAGCAGCTGGGTTATGACGATGGGAAGAACTATGGTAGTTGTGACGAGGCTTGCGAGGAGTGTTGTGACGAGATTCCATCGGACTGAAATTAGAACACGAGGGGATCAAATTTAAAAAAAAAAATAATACGATAGTAAATACATCATCACACCAAAAAAAGAGGAAAAAGGTGTCAACAATCATTTTATCATTTACTTGGGCTGAGAGACGATAACAAAACCATTTTCGTCGACATCGCCGGCTCGATTTTCGCGATATGGTGCAGGCAATATCATACTCTGTGAACGAGTCGGCTTCTTTCTAGAATTTCTATTTATTCGTCCTTGAAGTCGTAAATTGTTTGGCTGTTTTATATTCGATAAGATTGTCGGCTTCTGTTTGAGCTTCTTTGATAAAGGCCTAGTAGTCTGATGTGTCTCCTGTATCACAATAGATTTATCATTAGCGACCAACCGACCACGCCGCCGTTGCTGCTGGGTTCGAGATTGTTGCTGCTGCTTTTGCATCAACATCTTCTTTTGTTGGCGTCTATTTCTATCTTCTTCCAACAGCCGAGATTTCTCCAAAGCGTTCATCCTCATATTTTCATACTGTCGACGCTCATCTTTCATATTCTTCTCTCGATTTTTTCCCGCTTCCTTGATCACCTTCCTAGATTCAAGATTTATTGCATTATCTCTTTTCTTCTTCTCCTCCTCCTCCTTCTCCTTCAGTCGGACTTTTTCGGCTTCTATTCTCTCTTTTTCCTTTCGAGCTTTTTCGGCGTCTATTCTCGCTTGCTCCCGTCGCCGTTCTTCTTCTACGCGGGCCTTCTCGGCCTCTTCCTGTCTTTTCTTCTCCTCCTCTTTCAGCCGGGCTTTTTCGGCGTCTATTCTCGCTTGCTCCCGTCGCCGTTCTTCTTCTACGCGGGCCTTCTCGGCCTCTTCCTGTCTTTTCTTCTCCTCCTCTTTCAGCCGGGCTTTTTCGGCGTCTATTCTCGCTTGCTCCCGTCGCCGTTCTTCTTCTACGCGGGCCTTCTCGGCCTCTTCCTGTCTTTTCTTCTCCTCCTCTTTCAGTCGGGCCTCCTCGGCTTCTTGTCTCTCTTTCTCCTTTTTCCTTTTTAGTTCCTCCACCTCCTTTTCCTTCAATAATTGGGCTTTGGCTAGCTTCTTTTCCTGTAATAGTTTCTGGTTTCGAGATTTTTCCTTGTTAATTTTTTTGTAGGTAAAAAAGTCGATATAACTATCAAAAAGATTTTCAATAGCTTTTCTTTTCTCTCCTGTCTTTTGCCTAAGTAAAAGACTTGTCACAAGACTAATAAAGACAGGCTTCCTCGCTTGGAGGTTAGATTTTAAGGCCCCGAGTCTGACAGCTTGATCTATATAGCTTGCGTCCGCTTTATTTTCATGGACGAGGAAGGACTTAAAAGCACGCATATCAACAAAACCATGGCCACCCTCTGAGCTACTATCATCGTTTTCTGCCGCGCCACTTCTTACTTGCTCTTCTAATTTCTCAAATACATTTGATGCGAACAACTCGGCCGCAGCTTGAGCTGGATCTACCATCATGGGCGCTGCCACAGCTCCTGGTTTTCTTGTATCAATGCCCTGAGATTGTTCTTGCTCTTTCGGCAAATTTACAAATAGAGTTTCTCCAGGCTTGGCATTGTCTGGAACCACAACCTGTAATGAAAGGATATTTTTCCGCTTTAGTTTAGCGGGTTTGTAATGGTGGACTCATGTTCAATATCCAACCAATACTTCTACAAAAACTACCGCAAATTTCATGCCGTCCACTTGTATATTGAGGGTCATTCCTGGCGTTGCATCTTGTGGAATGACTACTTCAATCTCATCATCGTCGTCCTCCTCCTCATCCCCATCAGCACAGTCTGTTTCCTCTTCTTCTATCAGCGCCACATAATTACTGGGAACAAGCCCTTCTTCAGACCCCATCCGTGCTACCCACCAAGCGTCACTCTATAGTATTATAGTAGATTAAAGCTAGGGTGATATCGAGACAAAAACGCAAGCGATATTAAGCGTGGCATAATAGCATGCAACATATCAACCGAAACCTCTAAATATAAACTAATCCGACTTGTATCGTACTCACCATATCAATAATCTCAAGAACATCGCCCGTTTGGAATGATAATGTGCCATTTTCTGCAGATCCTTCGAAGTCCGCACATGCTCTTGCGAGAGGATTTATTTCTTCATTGCCCTCACTCCCATCCACTAAGTTTCCATTTTCATCAGCCATGTTACTATTCTCATCCCCGATAGGACAAGATGATGGGGTCGGGCCTTCAGTCCCCTGAGTAGGTGATACTGGCATGCCAATCTCATCGGCTGCAGCAGAATCTTTATAAATGAGGGAATCATGTGCGACCTGATATAATTATTGAAGAAATTACGAAGAAATTACAAATTGAAGCTACCCCTTATATTCTGAAAGCTACCTGTGCAAGCATGGCTCGGAGCTCGTCTGGAGACATATCTGCTGACGCTCTTCTTGGACGCGGCCCTTCTGTGGGGTTCGAAGGAGGATTACTGCCTTGATTTGTTAAGCCTGTTAGCCCTCCTAGACCCCCACTGCCTCCAATATTCGTGCCCATTTTATCCAATCGCTCTCTGATCGAATGCAAAGTCAGTGAAAATACAGTCCTTTTTTAAATTGTAAATGCAACCTGAGCTCCTCAGGTGTCATGCCTGCCATTAGTTCCCAGGGAGGAACATCCCCAACATTCGCTGCTGCTGCTCGTGGATTCTGAAGTGCAGCGAAGACTGCATCCCGCTTGCGTTCAAGTCTGAAGTTACCATTCTCAGAACTACGATGATATTAATAGCATTATGGTATAATGTATACCTCAATTTTTTTTCAAAGCAACCCAGACAAATGGTCTTGTGGACATCGTATGAGAGAATGCGTCCTCCACAGTCATAGCAAACATCTATCCTCTTTTCCCCGTTTTTTTTTTCTTTTACTTCAACAGATTTGTTGTCTGGGGCCGTTTCATCACTTTTACCCACCCCTTTGATATCCATTTTCAAATTCCTTATCTCAGCGGAACTCATCCCAGATTTGCAAGTCTTCGAATGAGATTCCCATTTTGAGCGGAAAATAGCCTCGCCGGTATACTGATAAAAATTGCAACTAATTAATATTTCCAGAATTATTTCCATTGGTGGAAAACTACCGGACACGCGATCTTCCAAGAGGAACAAACACGAAAGTGAGAAATTCGCTCATGCAAAGCCATCCTAGGGAATTTGGAGCCACAACCCAAGGGGCAAGCCTACATATTTTTGGTTGACGTTTATTTCATTTCTCAAATGCTTCTATTAAGTAGATTTACAAATCGAGAACTCAACAAGAACCACAGTCTTCATTATGACGTAACATTTGGAAGTGTACTTTTTGTTTGGATGGGTCTACTTACCACCAATCCCTTGGGACACATGGTTTCTAGATGATCCCTTTCATTTTTAGAGTCCAAGGGAACATCACATTGGGGACATTTGGGCATACTGAAGGGTTGGATCGATAAGCGGAGGAGGGGACCTCCTTGCTCGAGCCAGCTCGCCTTCGTCCTTCCTATTTTTGAGACTCAAGGCAACGCACAGAATCATAAGATGAAATATTTTAAGGCTGTTTTCCTTGTCCGTCATCATCAGAGCTCATGAAATATAAATATGGCGTAATGGAAGCATGAGAACGGGCTATGCGATTCGGCTTGTGTGTCACCTCATTTGTGTTGTCTCAAGGTGGCATTTGGCCATCATCCAACGGTAAAAAAAGCACCGTAAGATAAAGATCTCCTGACAAGAAGAAAAGCAGAAGAATGGGCAAATCCAAATTGCCATCTTCACCACGAAGAACGACGACCGATCTTTGGTGCCCTACTAGCTTGCCCCTGGGTCGGAATCCGCAACCAGTAGCGAAGGGAGGGGGTTATCAGATGATAAGCACGTTGTTGCTCTTCATCAATATGCTTGTGATCACTTCCCTCCGCTTTCCGCCACTTTCTGCCAAAAGAACAACAATCCTTAAGATGGTTTCTAGGCCTGTTTCGTGCTTTGCAAGCAAAAACAATAGATTGATACGGCGACGAACTTCAGCAGTAAATCGTCCTACAAAATTTTCACCAAAGCTGACCTTTGAGTTGAACTGCGAATACTCAAAAAAAACCGAAGGAAGGAGCCCACTTTTTTCTTCCCTGAACGGCGATTCAAGAAGTAACTCTCGCCGTGCTATGTCGTCAGAACCCACTTTTATCATTGCGAGGATTTCATTGGGGGGAACAGTTGCTTTTATTTGACTAAATTTGTTGACAGAAGTTGCTGAGAAGTATCATAATATTAGTACCGTGCAAAAGACTGAGGGAATGGACATCCTTGAGCGAACACGAGTGGAGAGCGAAAATGGAGCAAGAAAAACGAAGAATCGGCGAACTTCTTGGCGACCACTTAAGTGGAAAGAAGAAAAGGACACACCACCATCCTATCTTCAATTTTATCTTTGAATACTACATGTTTAAGGTCATTGTTGTATGTTGGATTGAGACGCATATACCCTCAACCATAAATTCTTCCAATTTCAGCCGAAAATGTTACTACAATATTCTCCTGGCATTGGAGTTTTACTAGAAGGGGTAAATTTATCCAACAGGGTTATCACATCATCTCAAACGAGTTGTCTGTGGGGAAACAATAGTAGCAGGATTCTTGATTTGAATGCGTGCATGTGTGTACATACACATATATTATCATTTTCCAGGCTACAGAGGGCGACGAATCACTGCCAAGAAGGGGGTTTTCATTCAGTGAAGATGGAGAGGAAGAAGTAGAAGGAGAAACTAGACAGCAGCATATAGCCTGGGCAGAACCCTTACTAGCAAAGCCAAAGACTGTAGAATCGCTTCGTTGGACGCGAGATCTTTTGAAGGCTACTTTGGAGAAAAAACCTGAGCTACATTGTTACGGAATGCATGAATGGGCAATGCTTTACTATCCTCAAGATTCCATGCACGAGGCTCCACGCAAGTATCAATCATTACCTTTGAGGATATCACAAGAAACAATCAATAGTGCTGTAGAAGCCGAGCCGATTCGTTGCACGCACTTCGATGCCTTTCGATTCTATGCCAAGGTGTTATCTATTGTATATTCGGCCAAAATCAGTTTTCCGAAACATATTAATGAGTGAGGCATGACTCCCTTTCGTAGATTGGACTTTGCCTTGATATTCAAGAGTTTACTTTCTCTGCAATCTATTAGGACGCCACCGAAAAAAATGTGAATCAACTTACTAGGCAAACTCAGCCAGAGTTCGAACAACCAGTAAGTAAATAGGCGTGCATATTTCAATTTGTACTTGACTTAATAACACTATGTTAGGGATGTTTACATGCAAACATGGATCTTTTCAAATGGAGTATAAAACTCTTCCCATGGGTGTCTTCACAATTGCTCCACGACTCTTTATCCATCGCAACCAGAGCACGAGCTATTGATATTCGCGCAAGCCCTTATGCAGCTGAAGGCGCAGTTGATGATTTTGAGCTTTCTCCAATTCCCATCGAGACTCATGAAGGTAGGGCTCAGTACAAAACTCTTCAAGCGGAGCTATGGAAGGATGCCATTCCAATTAGAAAGCGACTTATCGAGGCATACGACGCATTTTTAGAGCATCACAATGAGCTTTCATGTTAGATATTTTGTGTCTTTTAACTTTCAACGATACTATGTTACACACAACGGGTACACACCGTACTCTCAATGCAATAATCGAACATGCACGGCACATAGCATATTGATCACTGACTTTACACTAATAAAGCTGCTAAGTATATAATGCCGCTGTAGCCGCAACTTTGCAGTATAGCATAGCTACATTAGGATGACCATTGGAAAGGCATTTGATTTATTTATTACGTACATCCGTCTCATAATGCCGCTACTATAGCTAAATGCAACCACTTCATAACAGCTTACCTACTACTCATGTAAGCGCTGATGTGATGATGCAAAAACTAGAAAGGCAATGTGACGGTGGGGAGCATTGCGCTCCATCGCTAGGATATCTGTTCAGTACGTTACAACATGTGCTGGATACATGCTGTGCGCTACTGCCAGGGCGCGCCGGATGCCATGACATCGCAGTACGTACGTTCGCGCTGTTCGATTCATACAATGACCTAAGTACATCAAACAAGGGCTTATTATTTATTTCTTCACATTTTAAATCTCGAAAGAGGATTCGTCGGCAGCCCAGATTTCGTTCTCTTTTCTTGCTCTCTTTTCAAAGCTCTCTCTTTATGAATCTTCGCAATTTTATTGCGTCGATTGGCAGTCCTTTCATCCATCACGTTGCTTCGTTTTCGTCGCCATCTCTTCGTGCTAGAGTTTCTTCCCCTTGCTTTCTTTTTTTCTTTTTTGTTTCTCCTTTGCTCTTTTTCCCTCTCTTTCTGCTCTTCTACCTTCTCAGCGAATTGAACAGCACGGGGTGCATCATCTATTTTGCCAACGAGGTCACTATCTATCGATATCATATCAGCAGGAATTTTTTCCAGAAGCTGATTGACGAGGGTTTCCCTTGCCTGTTTCTTAGTTGCGAAAGGATTCGCTGCGAAGGTATCAAAATTTGCTTCTCCTGCTCCAGGGATTACAATGCTGCTATAGCCTTTGGACGACGAGATACCTAAAACATCTTCATACGGGCAGAATTGAAGTCTCTGTACAGTATGGCCAGGCATCTCATGAACCACATAAGGATCTTTCTGCTTTTTCACAAAAGCTTCCTTCCATACGTTGACGTGAGAGCCAAATCCAAGAGCTAGTTGCCCTTGCTGACTTATACTGATTGCTGCTGCAGGACGCACTGTGTAGTAATTATAAAGTTCCTTGTATGTGCGAAGATCCCAAATTTTGACTCTACCGTCTAGACCTGCTGTCACCATATGTACACCGTCTTGGGCAACGGCAGCACTTGTCAAAGGTGCTCGATGGCATAGCATTTTAACCAAGGGATCCGACATACTCGGAGACCACATTGTAACAGTGCCGTTCCTATGTCCAAGACATAAAACAGCATTACGGGGGTTTTGGACCATCACACCACAATCTCCCAGCTTAGTTCTGTGCTGTGATATTATTGTTCCTGTAGAGGTGTCTTGATACTTGAGATAACCAGTTTTTCCGATTGAAGCCAATAGGAAATGGTATGGAAGAAATTCTAATCGGTTTATGTCTGTATGATGGCGGAGACAATGCAGTTCAATTCCACTGTTGTCGTATATGTAAACGTATTTCTTTTGTGCTACTGCAAACATGGTGTGATTATGCAGCAAAGATACATCGCGTATCGTTTCCTGTACGTGAAACTCCGTTTGCAAATTAAATTTCTTCCATTCGAACACGGACAGGTGGCCTTTCTTCCCTCCAAGGAGAACATAGCGGCCTTCTCGTGTAAAATCCATAAAATAAGGGCCGAATTTCATGTCCAGGTTGAAAATTTTATCCTTTGTTCGTACATCCACTTCTTTAGCAATGTCTTTTTGTTTGAATCTCCAAGTTCTTTCCATGCCTTCAGCCTCGAGGTATCCTGCATCTTCTGTCAGGAGAATTTCCGCACGCACTGCGCTTTCGCTCGCTTGATGAATTTCTTTCTCGTTACGTTTCATTGTATGCTTCAGCCTCTTGTCCTCGATTGGTTTCGTTTTCATCTTTTCTCCGCGAGAATACCGCTTCATCCTTTTGTTCAAATCCTTTCTTTTTTTTTTGTGGAGCTCCTTTGTTTTCGCATCGAGAGGCCCAGCATGTTTTTTTTTTCGACCTCTATCTTCCAGATTGGGTCGAACCTGAAATATCACACCTCTCTCTCAACCTCAAAATAAGTTCAATGCAAGTTATGCTTTCTTTGTTCCGAATGTTCTGTCGAGCATGTGGAGGCGAGTTTTTTGTCGACTGGTATTAATCGTATAAACTCCTTCCACGACATTCGATTCTTCAAGATTAAAACCCAGATGCAACCCCAATCTCACGACTCCTTTTTTGTTCTACCCCCGTTGTTATTCGCACCTCCAAACCCTCAAAGCTGAGCTTCTGTGACATTGTTCGGCTTTTTGAGGTTGGGCCGTCTCTGCTCGGCTAAATAAAAATCTCAATATTGCAGAGGTTTTTCAACTGGCGTCAATAAATAATATCCCTAAGAAATAATTTGCATTTATCTTCTGCGACAAGGAAAATATACGAGCAAAGCGCTTTTCTAACTGGGCCTGTTTTCTTTTTGTTGGCGCATCATCAATCATCATCACCACCAAAGAATTTGTTGTTTTCATCATTGTTGTTTCACATCAGTAGATTTTCGACCCGAATCTTTCCTAGACTACCACCCGCTTCTGAGAGAACTACTACGTGCTCGTATCTTCTTCCTGCTCGCAGATAGATTGATTGAGTCGCCTGCCATTTCCCTTTCGAAAATCAGGATGTAGGTTGTCGTAAGGTAATCATGGCATCCTTTTCCGCCCTAAACTCATCAGGAACAGTAAAAGGTTGGGAGAGGATAATGGTGGTGTGCCGAAGACACAAGCGATGATTGCAATGATAGTCGCGACCGAATGTGACAACCTAAACTTATTTCATGTATTGCAGAGAGCGTGGGCTTAAAGCGAAAGCTGCATCAGCATTCAAAGCTAGCCAGCACAACGTCAAACGGCCAGAGTCTTCATCTCCGGAGCAGGCCTGGATGTCGTCAGACCAACCCCCGCCCATCCCCGTCATATATGAGTAAGAACTTCATGCCTCTTGTCGCTTTGCGTAGAGATACACTAGTATCACACGATGTGTGGGTTGGAACACTCCACCAAGCTACATGGATGAGTTTTGGCCATGGTTGTATTAGGGACGAGACTACCTCCACGACGATTTCGGTATCTCAGTCTGATGAGAAACTTGCGTTGAACGCCACGTTAACGAATGGAAGAACCGGGAACGGAGCAACTAATAAAAGAACTGGGAATCTAAGTACAGATCAGAGGAATGTCTCTCGTACGCGAGGAATAACTGTGGAAGCCGCAAGGGTGGGGATTTATTTGTAACAACTGCTGAGTCCTCACAACATTGACACATCCCACTGTTCGATTTCTTTGAATGATGCTTTACCTTTTAAAACCAGGATAATAGATGGGGTGATAAGCACTCTATTGAGCTTGTAGTGAAGCAGGTAATCCGTCGATGTGACAATAGGACCTGTACAATAGTGAGACTTAAGTAGATGAAACACACGTACATCTCTCCTTCTCTATAATATATTATGTTGTGTGCTCGTGTTTGTGTGTGTGTGTGTGTGTGTGTGTGTGTGTGTGTGTGTGTGTGTGTGTGTTTGTGTGTGCAATACTTTGATATTTTCCATCAACCAGCAATTGAAATTTAGATCTTTTGTCAGGGATATGACCTGGGTTCCAAACAGAATGAGTACTACTGTCTCATAAGCGATGGTGGAAAGGTAACCATTCGAAACGAAGCGCGAAATTTTTGAATATGCAGAAAGAGTAATGGGTATATTAGTAGAGAAGTGAATTTCTCAATACCATCGTTCAGGTGCTATCCTCTCGGCTTTCTGTTCCGGATTCTGCAGGAAATCCTTTCTGGAATGAATACTTTATGTTCCCCCTCAATGCGGATTCGCAGGTCGTGAAGAGCATATACGTATACGCATGTATGTAAGTTTGTGTGTGTGTGTGTGTGTGTGTGTGTGTGTGTGTATTTGTGTACATTTTCGTCTATAAATAAATATATTCGTAGCAATGAAGAGGAGACGAAGAAGCACTTAATCAGCTGTAAATTCTCGAAATAATCCAGGTGCTCGTTATTACCATTTGGGAGAAACGCAAAGGATTAGAAACAGCAGACGAGGTGGGTACCGTCGACCTTCTCACATCGTGTAATCATTATCCTGGCTTCTATGGCCATATGAAGTGACCCTGCAAACGTCATAATCATTTCTCCTTTCCCTGATCCGAAAATATCCCCAATCCACCACCTCCTCTTCCTCTTTCAATCCAACCTTACTACTACTACTACTACTACTACTACTACTACTATTTCTTCCGCTCCTCTTATAGTTCGTGGGAGCGACTGAATTGCCGCTAGATAGTCTTCCGCAGAAGTTTCATCGTCGTTGCCCTGGTCTGCTTTCTAAAGACATGAATGAGCCGATGCCAGGAGCCATTCTATTTAAGGTGCTTGCTGCTGCTGTGTCGTAATGATGCTGTTTTATAAGTCCACACACTATACGTAATGTAAGTATGAGAGGCGGGTGCAAGCTAGCATTGGTAAAGATGGCAACCGCGAATTCATTGAAATAGTGACTGGCGGCTTTGCTATAGCACCTCGCTTGATTCGTTGCTGCTACTCATCCCCCCATTCCCCCCCCCCTCTCTCTCTCTCTTTTGTAAGTCGGATAATCATTCCCTGCCTTCAATCATGGTCGTCGTATATATTTTACTGATGTCGCGCATTGGCCAGGTCGGAATCACAGAAGACAAGTGCGACTACTTTCCATGTCAGAGCAATGTGAATGACCAAGGCGCTGATGCCTTCACCACGGCCATTCGAGGGAAGGTAGAGCCTCGATTTGGATGACGATGATCATGCAGTAGTAGCAGATTTGATGATGATGATGATTGACGGGGATAGTGATGATGGTTAACGACCACAATTACGGACATGGCGGTGCTCGTAATAGTGACGCATGAGAGCTAGCAATCGTCATGTCAGCATTATTCTACTGCCCCGGCATAATCATCATCATCATCATCATCATCATCATCATCATGCTGCCACTTGCAGGTATCAAAGAAGAAAAACCGTTTCCAAGAGCAGGGATTTGACCTCGACCTGACCTATATCACCAAGAACATTGTGGCCATGGGTTTCCCATCCTCAGGTACACACACACACACACACACACGCACACACACAGATATATATATATATATATATATATATATATATATATATATGCATATGCACAACACGGACAACACGATAGTGGTAGCAAGATCGCACCAGCATGAGGAAGAACATGTAGCGACGTTGTATGTACGACGATGATGATATTTGTCACGCTCAGGCATCGAGTCTACCTACCGGAACAGAATGCAGGAGGTTCAGCGCTTTTTCAACACAAGGTTCGATCTTCGTGTCCTAGAGCTTCTTGTAATCGTACAATCAACTTATACCAAGAATGGCGGAGGACGAGGCTTCGATGCTTCCAACGACATTGATGATGATGATGATGGTGATGATGATGATGATGGTGATGATGATGATGATGGTGATAGTGATGGTGACGTCGTCGACGACTACGACGACGAACATGTGATCTCCAACGAAGTAGTTGATATATTTCTACTACTCAGGCACCTTCAGCACTATCATATCTATAATCTTTGCTCCGAGAGACAGTACGACAAGGTTGTAGCAGTAGCAGCAGTAGTAGAGTAGTGGTAGTAGTAGTAGTAGTAGTAGTAGTAGTAGTAGGTTTTCAAACTTCTACTTTGGGGTTTCGAAAGCAAATTCTTCAAATGCTCCTTCACCAACAACACATTCCCCCCCCCCCCCCCCCTCTCTCTCATCACTCGCAGGCGCACTTCAATCAACAAGTGTCCGAGTTTGGATTCGACGATCACAACCCTTGCCCGTAAGTTGTAGTAGTAGTAGTAGTAGTAGTAGTAGTTGCAGTAGCAGCAGTAGCAGTAGTGCCATTATGGCATCTTGAATGTTGTTGTACAGTGACCACAGTGACCACAGTGACTAAGCGACGACGTGGTCTCCTCTTCCCTCCCTCCCTTACTCCTCCCCCTGCTCCTTGTCCTCCTCCTCCTCTTCTTGTCGATTTGTTCGGGCCGTTGATGATGGATGCATGTTGTGCTGCTTGCAGATTAACCCTACTCAAACAAATATGCGAGAGTATTCATAAGTACGTTGAAACACATCCTCAGGTAGGTACTAGCTTGCTTGGTATTAATTAAATGATCTTCTCTTTTGTCTCCTCCTCCCCCCCTCCCTCCTCCTCCTCCTCCTCCTCCTCCTCCTCCTCCGCATCCCCTCCTTCGTGCTCAACAAGTATTTCTCGAAATCCCTCCAACGGCGTAATCATGCATGTGTGATGAGAGTCACTGGTTGATAGATGCCCCTACTATTGTTCTTGTCGCCCATCCTTTCACCACCACCACACGTAGAACATCGCAGCAGTCCACTGCAAAGCGGGGAAGGGGAGGACGGGTCTTGTGGTCTCGTCATATCTCGTTTATGGAGGGGTAGTAGCAATTCTAGCAGTCGTAGTCGTAGTAGTATTAGTAGTTGAAGTAGTAGTTACCACATACATGTGGATTGCTTTCGTGCTATGTTGTTCCCTGGTCATTCGAAGCCTGGCACTACGTGCATGATCATCAGCATCACAACCATCTTCGTGATCGTCGGTATTATAATTATTATTACTGATAATTACTGTCTGATGTTGTCGGCCGCAGTACTGCGAGACAGCTAGGGAGGCATTAACGTTCTTTGGAACCCAGCGCACAAGCGATGGCAATGGCGTGACGATCCCCTCGCAGAAGCGGTACGTGGGCTATGTGGAGCAATGCATAATGAGGGCGTTCGAATCCGAGCAAAGAAAGGAGACCGAGAATGAAGAGCAAAAGAGGAAAAAAATGAACGACGCCGGCCAAAAGCTTCCAGATGTACTGAACTTTTCTTTCTCGCAACGTGTGGATTGTTATTAGTTGTTGCATGTACTCATGCGGCTGCTGCTGCTGCTGCTGGAGCTTCTATGGCATCGAAAGATAATCTTCGATCGTAGAACTTCATCATAGCACTTGCCTTGCTTCTTCTTGCAAAACCATCTCCACTTGGCCGTTTTCCCGGATCTGCCATGGCAGTGGAAAAAGAAATAAAGGGGGGGGGGGGGGAGAGAATATATATTTTGTGGATTTCAGTGTTGATGGTAGGTATTGATGCACAGATCGATGGTTGTGTGTGTGTCGTTGTCCTGCTCCTTCGTCGTTCTATATCGTTCCATATGTATACAGAGAATCAGCTTTGGGGCCATGATCGACACTTCGAGTGGAAATGAAGGCTCGAAATCTTCGCTTTCCCCGCCACCTCTACGTGGCCAACAGAAGAAATCCCACGCGAGGTACTTCACCGCAGTTGACTCCCTTGACAGCTTGGTGGTATCTCCGTTGGCCGCATCAGGTAATTCCTTGGTACAAATAAATGCAACGTCGACATTAATAACTGCAAGTCTCTCCCCCATCCTCCTCCTCCTCCTCATCCTCCTCCTGCTGCTGCTGCTGCTGTTGGTTCTTCCTCATGAAGGCGGGGGTAGTCGTTCTCTGAAAGCATCAACGCCCAGTAGCCATATTCGGTCAATGTCGAGTGCAACTACTGGGAACAGCCTACGTTCAGACAAGGCTATGAGGCAGGCGCAGCTCTCTATGCTCAAGCACGATCCTAAGAGGGTTTCGTTAGAAATGGTAGTAGGAGAACTACTACCGCTGCTGCTGATGATGATGCTGCTAAGGTGGGCGCCGATGAGATGTTCCTACCCCCCCCCCCCCCCCCCCCCTCCTCCCTTTGTTTGCGTGCATATATTACATATAGGATATAAAGAAAGAGCAGGAGAAGAAGGAGCTCGAGAGGTAATAACAACAACCGATACGCATGAATGAAGCGGCTTTGCAACTTAAAATGAACGGCGTCTTGAGTTATGATGGCATCTCCATCCCATTCTTCGAAATTCTTCAGGAGCAAACTCCGCACCCCCCCCTTCCTTTCTTACAAAGGATGGGTGGCTGCTCGTGATAACAATGTGATGATGATAATGATAATGATGATGATGATGATGATGATGATGATGATGAGCGGTGTACCTCAATCTGATTGATTTTGTGTTGTGGATGTGTTGCTGCGAGTAGGCTTGTCAACATGCAGCCCGCGA